>JAGFPH010002294.1:187397-199762 GCA_018207615.1 Philaenus spumarius | reverse complement strand
ATGCACTTTGTATTGAAAATACACCCAATGCATTGTGTATTGAAAATACTCCTAATATTGAAATATTCTTAATATTGAAAATACTCCTAATATTGAAAATACTCCTAATATTGAAATATTCTTAATATTGAAAATACTCCTAATATTGAAAATACTCCTAATATTGAAATATTCTTAATATTGAAAATACTCCTAATATTGAAATATTCTTAATATTGAAAATACTCCTAATATTGAAATATTCTTAATATTGAAAATACTCCTAATATTGAAAATACTCCTAATATTGAAAATACTCCTAATATTGAAACTACTCCTAATATTGAAAATACTCCTAATATTGAAAATACTCCTAATATTGAAAATACTCCTAATGGAACACTTTTTCGAGACTTCGGCTCGTCCGGCCAGAACATACAAAATGAAAGAAAATTAAAGTTAAATTAAAAACTTCGACTCAAAAACGTTACCTCGACGCGCTACGACTTTTTAACTATCAAAAAATTTTTTCCCGTACCCAAAAACATAAAAAACGATATCCCACATTGAATTTTCAAAATTTTGACCCAAAAACGTGATCCCGACCTGCTATGACTTTTTAAATCTCAAAATCGATTTTTTTTCGTACCAAAAACATATAAAACTATACCCCCACTGTATTTCCATCATTTTGACCCAAATATGTGACCCCGACGAGCTACTACTCACGCTAGAAAGCTCGAAAGCTTTCCAACTCTCCTCAATAAAATTACGAAGATTTTGGTACTATCAGTTTTCTACGACGTCTGTGAGTGCTTATATCGTGTTTACAGGAAAACAGAAGCATATAAATTATTGCATGATTTCAATACTTTGGCATTCTAAGGCGAGCCGAAGTAAAGAGAAGATTATTTTAAACTAACAAGACTACATGGATTTATATAAATTTTAACCATAACAATACATAATTATTACAATATAATCATAATATGACTGTAGAATTTAATAAAAACCCTGAATTTAAAAACCAACTCATTGGAACCTAAATCGTTTGAGCAACAATTAAATTAATGTTAGGATTACATATAACATGGGATTTAGTTATACAATAGTTTTAGCCAACTTTAAAATATATTATTACAGTATGCAAATGCATGACTGCTGTGATATTAATGACCCGTGAAAAACATAAAGCAGCAGTTCATTACTTCCAGAAAATATATAATCCATTCTTTCAGTTCACCTACTTTAAATATGCTTTATGGTATCATTTATCAGAGTATTTGCAATAACTTGTGTGTTAAATACAGCATGACTTGTAGAGAATGTGCTTTTACTCGCTGCTTTATTTTATCAAACATTTAACACACGATTTATTAATCCACAATTCATGTGTGTTTAATTACCTTGGAGTTTCCCGCAGTAATTATTTGATGACTAAATGTCTAGCTTAGTTTCTATTGAGTTATTTGTCACTTACACACACAAAATATAATTGTATTTATGTATTTGCATGGAGCCGATATTGACTAACAACAGTGTCAAATTTTTAGAATATGGGGAAGGTTTGAGTATTTTGGTAAACTAGTAACAAATTCTTTAAATATATTGAATTTTTACATTCCTCTAAGGTAACCAATGTTGGCGCGGTGGATATAAATTAGTTTTTTTCTTATTTCAGAGATGACAAAATAGTAAGATCTTAAAAAATATAGTCAAATAAACCAAAATTAAATGCACTTCTATAAATTAATGGATATTTATGTTAGGACAAATTCAAAAATGGTGTTTATTTATACACAAATGGCTTAAATCAATACTTAAAAAAACAATATATATATATAATTTAATACTAATATTCTGTAGTTAAGTTATAATTTAAGTTAGTACCAAAATACTGAATTAAGTAACAAACTAAATGATAAAAAATAACTGAACTCACTTTTACACTTTACTTTGCGATTCCTTAAATTTCGTTGGCCATTGAATTATGATAAATCCTTTTTAAGCTTTTAAATTAATTCCTCAGCACACTTGTTTATTCTGTTACTGCTAATATTTATAATTATTTATTTATAAAATGTAATTCGCAACATCATAATTAAAATGTCAAATACTTTCATGCAGCAGTCATTTGTTTTTTGTTTGTTTCACTTATGAGTTCATATGTCAAACCAGGATTGATTTACCATGCTATAACTTGCAAGGAGTTTTAAAACAAAAAGTAAAAACTGTAAAATATAAGATATAATAAATCTTTTTCAACCACCTAAATCAAAATGGCCGTGGTTTAAAATTCTTCATTTTCTATTATGGCAAACCATTAGCAATACCTATAAGCACAAGAGACAAGTGTTTCCTGACAAAGAAAAAATAATGTATTCGGTATTTTTCTGTGAGTTAGGATAACAGAGTTTTGGACAAAAAGATATTTTCTTATACAATTTTCGTCTTAGATATTATCTAAAACACAAAATAGCCTATAATAAATAAATTGGTTTCTAAAGTCACCACTAAGAAAATCTCTTGGAATTATGCTTTGAACCTTACATACTTTTACCTCAGCCTCCTTGTATTTTGTTTTGTGGATTTGAGGGTTTTTAAATAATAATAATTTATGGACCGAGCAAAGCGAGGTCTCCGTTTTAGCTTGACCGTTCGGCATTTCGTCTGTGTGTCTGTCTGTCTCACGATTACGGCCAAACATCTTGGTCGATTGTCATGATTTTTTGTTTTCATGAATGTTCCTTATTCCGATGTATATGTACGTACGGTTTTTTCCATTTTTTATTTTTAAGCCCTTAAATTAAATAAAAATTGGGGCCACACCGTTTCTCTCAGTGTAAGCTTTTTTTCGAAAGCCAGTTTGTTTTTTAACCGTAAGTCGAAATGAAAAACTAATAACATTTTGACGATAGCAAATTTGAAGTTCTACAAAATTGGTTTCTTGATTTTTTCCGTATCTTCAACGGTAAGCTCACAAAAAGTCCGCAAACTTCACATCTGTTAAAAATCGTCAAAGTTTTTGTATTTTAACCATGTTTTTATACGTTTATTCTTTAGATATCTTCATAAAACCTTATAATTTTATGGAGAGGGAGAGAGAGAGCGCTACCTGCTGTCTTGCTCTTTCCTGCGCTACGTCAGTGTGGCCGCTGTGACTGGGAGTGAGTTGTGGAGGGGGAGCCGAGATAAGGAGCCCGATTGGCGTTGAGTCGCATTTACGAGTTGTAGTCCTTTACCAACTACATTATCTTATTCATTTTGTTTCTTTGTTGCACCACACAGTATTTAGAGTCGAACGACGAATAAATTGCAAATTAATTTTTCACTGGCTAAACCTTCTACTTCTTTACTGGCACACTATTTTTAACCTAAGCTCAAAACCACTTTTGTTATTTCAACGAGAGAGGTCTACTGTTCACAGAACTACTAGTAACTACCATTATAGTTCCAAAGCCCACAATGGTGTTTGAGCTTTTGCTAAGCCAGCTCAGCACTTCCTTAATAAATTAGACACTTTTAAACATCATAAAAAATGACACACATAATAAAAGTACCCAACAAAAGATACTTATTGTCAAGTGTTTTCCAATGATTTTCATTCATACAATAGAAACTCGTTCATGTTATTGTGTAAACCGTATTATTGATTAATAGTTTTACCGCTTTCCTACTATAAACAGTTCACTTATTAAACAGTTGAATTTAAGTCCATAAAAACTGCTTCCTTCTTTAAAAAAAATCTAGCACAGTCTGTTTTATCGTTCAAGCACTGCATCACTGAAGTTATCTAAAGCTTAAATCAGTTTTATAAATCGCAGTGTGAAAGCTGCCAGAGTTGGAAGCCTGCATGTTCTTCACTGTCAAAGGAAATTGGTTCGTCTGTATTGATTGCAGTGAAATAGATAATAATTTGTATTGCAACCTTTGGTTACCTTTACAGAATGTATCGACAGTACCGAATAGCTTACATTACTTCCTCGAGAAAAATTAGTGAAAAAGAAAATAGCGTCGAAAATTTTCAAGAAAAATTCACAATTTCACAGAGAAAACGGAGTGAAAAAGAAGATAGGATCAAAATTTTCCCGAAAAATTCACAATTTCACCGAAAAAACGAAGTGTAAAGAAGATAGCCTCGACATTTTCCCGACAAATTCACAATTTCACCGATAAAATGGAGTGAAAAAGAAGATAGCGTCGAAATCTTTCCGAAAAATTCACAACTTCACCGAGTAAACGGAGTGAAAAGAACGATACCGTCGGCATTTTAAAAAAAAAAAAAAAAAATCACAATTTAACCGAGAAAAAGGTAACGAAGGTTTTATAAAATACAATATACTAGCTGAATAGAATAGAATTGCAACTTGTTTGGATATTTGCATAACATAAATTCTATTTAATTCTTATTTTGCAGTAATTATTTGTAATTTATTTGTGTGGGACATTTTTCAGTACCGTTTTTTAAATTAACAATAACTTTTAAACACGTTTACAGTTTCCTTTAACAAATTTGTATATTTATAAATACTTTCAATGTAACCTATACTTGAGCTCACACTATGTATAAACCAGTTCCTATATCGCTAGCAAAGTGACTTAATATCTAGTGTTGTTTGTTTATTATGTAAGACTTATACGAAGTAATTTTGCAAGTCTTTGAATAAGTTGAGTTGTTGGCATTAAGTTTAAATACAATAGAAGTACTCCTATTTGAGCTGCACAAAACTCAAGGAGTAGATGAAGATATTATGTAGAAGAAAGGGTTTACGCTCTAACGCATGGGAATTGTATAAGGTAAGAGCTTCTCCTTGCAATAAGTTTACTACAATGCTCTAAGACTTGCTGTCGTAGTTACTGACTGTGTATGGTTCACGCTTCACATGTCTTGTAATACCTTAATGCGATTTAATTGTAAAGCAATATATTGTATTTAGTTGAGGAAATATCTGCCCGATAGTAACTGAAACTTGTGATAATAGGTGATTATGTAGCGGTGTGTGGTTCGTAGGTAAATCATCTTGTACTGACACTTTTGTTGGGCAGATAATCTCTTGGTCACGTCAATGTGAATTATTACGGTGATATTAGTGGTTTAGATATCAACTCATAATTAAATAATGAAAGTTAACATTAGATCGGTATGGATCAATGTATGGTTGAATCTCCATAGAAACTTTGCGTTCTAAATTAGATTTCATGGCCGAACTATTCATGTAAAACTGAGTGAAAGACATAAGTTTTAAATACTATTGTAACGTTGCAGACAAAGATTTTTTTGATGGAGCGTTCAAATGTACGGGCGAGCATGTAGACAACACTGGAAAGGTTAACCCAGTAGTTATAAAAACGTTTGGGCAATCAGTAAATAATTTTATTTAATCATTTAAAATTTATATTTGGGGAGATTTAGGTTTTGATAAATTTAAAAACAAATTTAAACAGCTTTATTTCGTTCGTAGAATAAGGAAGGCATGAAAAGTGTTGTAAGAAGTTGTTTTTGAAATGAAGGGCTTAGAACCCAAGGGGTACGAGTGACATATTTTGAATAATGGAGTTAAGTGCAGAAACTGGTTCTTCAACACTTTAAAATGTTTGTGGCAAAGGAATATAACTGAAAGTCTATCATGTGCTGAGATCTAGTGGCGAGAAAAAAACTACTTCGTAGAAGAGCGGTTTAGCCTAGAAGCCAAGTGAAACATGTGATGCAAGTCGCTTTACTTTACATAGGTAATTTACGTGTAACCTATGTTTTATTACATAACTTCCAATTCCTGTTAACACGTTCACTGCTACGCAAATTTCGTATTTCCTATGCTAGGAGCTGACCTTTTATTATTTGTATTTATGGCCTAAATGAGTAGAAATTACTTTATTTTTTAACCTTTCTACTTAGAATTCACTAATATTTTAAGCGGACGCACATGCGCGTCCATAGCACATAGGCTTAAAATTGACGTGCGAAGCACCGCATTGCTCTGTGTATTGAAAATTCTCCCAATACAGGGATTGGCGTGCGAAGCACGCAATGCATTGTGTATTAAAAATACTCCCAACATGGGGATTTGCGTGCGAAGCACGCAATGCACTGTGCGTAGGCCGCTTCTCATAGTGTTCAACATATAAATGTAATAAATTGAGACCGAATTTTGCGTTTAGTTTTAAATATAGCAACAATTACTGCAGTTACAGTACTGGGACCTATTTTTTAAAATTTATATGCTCATTTTACGTAAATTAAATTCAATTTCACACCTTAATTAACGTCCTACATATTTCAATAGCGATTAGTTTCTGTGAATAATCTGAAACATGGGTGAAATCTTTCAGCTGTAACTCGCTAACGAAACATTTCCGGACCTATGAATATATGAACTTTTTTCATTATTTTTTGCTAGTAGAATCAGCTCAGAAAGTGCTCGGAACATAATGCAAATAACTGATTATTTTAGCTCATAATAACTTTAAAATATTTTGTTTCTAGAGTAATTCTGGGTATTGTTGACAGTTCTAGTTACCAAGAAATACCTTTTCCTTTTTTTTTTTGTAAATATCTCTGTTATCCTTTGAGCTACAAACAAAATAACTGTTTTGTCTCTTGTAATTTTTTTGTAAAGTTAACGGTTTTTGAGATATTTGACATTAAAAATTATGAACGGCCGCAATTTTGAAAATATTTAAAATAATGTTATAATTTTTCGTACAGTGATAAGAGGTTACGCAACAAATAGGTGTATAAAGTTTGACCTCAATATCCTTTCTACTTTTAAAAATATTAGGTATGTTGTAAAAAACACATACAGACTGACAGACGGATAAATAAGCCCCGTATACAAATGTTTATATTGTGAAATATGTTTGTCTCGATCCCAGGAACATATCCACAAAAGGGGTCCGGAGAGTTCGGGGACACTTTGTATAATGGGAAGGAGGGTTACTCTGGGTAGAACCGAGTAATAAACAGTTTAAAGTCACTTTTTAAGTTACGAGGATAGGTTAGGACAGTCTCTTGCTCTTATATTTCTTGCAATTTATCGAAGGTAAACCCAAAAACTGGCTTTTCCAACGGGGTTGCCTAATTTTCTGTTTTTTTGTATTCGGTTGGGATTTCATATATGGTATTGCATATGTTATATATTTAATTAATCTGTATTTAACAATTAAAACACTTATGTACAGTAGGATATAAGTAGATATTATGTTATATATTTGTATAACCTATTGTATCCTTAAAGGGGAAATAAAAATTAATTCAAAAAGCCGGGAAATGGAGTTGTCGAGGAATATTACATATACAAAAATTGACACTGAAAACATCCTTAACGATACAATTCTATTTATTGTACAGTAGTATTCTGCAGGTAGAACGGAGTGGGAGTGATAAGGGACCGGATTGACACAATAGATTGATACGAGATAAGGCCTCAGTACGAGTAGAGACCATACGAGCAACGCTATGTAAACTGATTGTGTTTTAATAATTTGACAACCGTTAAAGTGTTATTAGTGTGAACAATGTAGTGTTGTGTGGTAACAAGTTGAACATCAATAGTGATGCGGAAACTGCGGTCAGTCTAGAATTGACGAAAACAGAACCACTGAAGGTAATGAAACATTAATAATGTATTTAATAAATTATCACGTTCTTTTGCTATGTAGTTATAATTGACTAACTGGTGGATACATTTTACGAGGAAAACTCGTATTTACCAACGCACAGCTGATTATGGTGAGTTTTTTGTGCAATAGAACTCTGATGTTCGTTCGTTTTTATATGAGCGTGCAACAGGTCCGTCGAGAGGGTTTAAGCTTGGGTCAAATTTAATTCTTTAGGTCCCGAGCAGGGGGGAAGGAAGGGTAACTTTTTCACACAATAGTTAATACTAAAAAAAATTAAACAATATAGTACACGTAGACAGTAGTAATACATAATAATATTAGAAATTAATGAAAAGTATTGCCTATATTGAAAAATAAAAGTAAACTGTTAAACGATATGACTTTACGACCTTCAAACTTGATATTTTTATAAAGGTACTGTATAATCCTTATATATTATTTTTCAAATGTGTTTTTTGTCGTTAAACGATATCTCCCTAATTCTTTATCAAAATAAATTATTAAAGCATCATTTTAAAATTCATGTTTTCGTAAGAAAAATTTATAAAAAAAACTGGTAAGTTATATTAGCATAAACTTCATATGGTTCCTAATGAAAGGCGCTATCTATTAACAATATGTTTAACTAACGTGAAAGCTGTTAGTTTGATTGTTTACATTCCATATGGATAAACTGTTATTTATGAACCAATGTAAATAAATAAACGTAATTAACTGAACTAAATCAACGTATTAAATCAGGTAAGTACTTCTAATTTGCGAAATATTCACACGGATCAGCTACTATTTTTGATTTGTATTAAATTTACGCTTTTTTAAATTAAACGAAACTCTGCAGTACTGCCACCACGCACATTTAATACCACTGAAAAACAAATATGTCCGGGTAACTTAAAAATCCCACTTTATAATTTCACTTATTTATTTTTCCTTTCAGATGAAAATTTTTATTTTAAACTCGGTTAAATACATCTCGTAAATTGACTGTTAAATCAACATATTCATTTTGTTTCATGTTGTTTTCAATTGTGGAATCATTTTTAAATCCAGGGGTCCCCTGACTTTGGGGGTCTGGAACAATGTGCACTTTTTCCCCTCTCTCGTCGACCCTGGAGTGCAAGGTTAAGGGTAAGTATTTACCCGATATTAATTTCATTAACTTATTCTTATCTGCTAGCGAAGCCTTGGGCATCTTCCAGTTACATGTAACTTCTTCTTAGAAATTTAGAAATCCCAGTCTTTAATATAAAAATGCTAATAAATACTCTCACTTGGGTGAAAATAAGGAATAGTGGCTCCTATATTTAGCGGTTCCTTTATTTGAAGTTGAAATCCACAGGGCTTTGATGATAGGGGAAGCAGGATGTCTGATGAACTAATGGTGTCTGCTACATTTGGGACCTCGTAGGTTCGAACCTGGTTACTAGTTATCGATTTATCTACGCTGTAGCAGTTCCCCCATCTTCATTAAATTGAAAATGCTAAAAACTTATAATCGCAAACTCAGAATAAATGTATGTAACATAGCCATTCATTTATTCCCTTTAAAAATATGATAGCAATAATGTTTGGTTGTTGATGAGTTTAATTCTAGAATTCGTTGCACGTTAGTAAAAGTGCAATAACTTAAATAATTTAAGAATACATTTAAATTGATAGGAAGAGTTGTCTTTCTCGCACAAAACAAAATGATTTGGTATGGTTTTAAAAACCTGATGGTATTTGTTTACTTTAACTTGTCAATCAAAACTACTATAAATACACAAACCTGAAGTTTTTTCTTAAAATATATAGTATTTATACACTTCACTGATGCCGGGAAACCAATATTTAACCATCTTCAACACTTACAATATTAAAAACTTTCAAATCAAAAGTTCGTTATGGAAATTTACATTGTAAAGTATACTGTGACTAAATAGTATAGGTTAGTATCTTAAGGTTTTTTAAAAATTTTAATTATATAATGTGATAATAATAACGAAATATTATAATCATAATGTTATCGGCAACATACTGTGACTAAATAGTATAAGTTAGTACCTTTTCGTTTTTTTAATTCTAATTATATAATGTGATAATAATAACGAAATATTATAATCATTCTGTTATCGGCAACATACTGTGACTAAATAGTATAGCTTAGTACCTTTTGGTTTTTTTCATTCTAATTATATAATGTGATAATAACGACGAACTATTGTAATCATACTGTTATCGTCAACATAATGTGACTAAATAGTATAGGTTAGTAACTTTAGGTTTTTTTAAAATTTTAATTATATAATGTAATAATAACGACGAAATATTATAATCATACTGTTATCGGACAGATGAAGTTAAAAGTAAACATACTGTTAGTACAATAAACTATTGTTCGATTTGGCAACGTTGATGAAATTCCATTTTAAATACTCAGTTATACTGTAGTTTCGATTGTTCGATGTTATTGTTTTCGTAATTTACGTTTTGTTACATTATTTTCAAATTTTCTTGCTTTGTGGATACTTTTGGGATTAATATTATTTACTTTATTTAATTCTTACGTGTTTGGTGTATGTTAAATGATTTATTTTGTTATAATTATGTGATATATTGCGGAAAAGTCGAAACTTAACCTATACAATTTAAACTTTTATTTCTTTCATAATTCCTATAAGTATTATTTCCCGGGAAAATTTTTGTTGTTTCTACAATCAGTTAGATGTGTTCTTTCATATTATATCAAATTCCCTTAGAAATCGATTGACAAGTTAAAGTAAATTTTTACCAACCTGATGAATCTGTAAAATATAATTTATATGAGTCGCTTACATCTCTCGGGCCCGCCTTATTATTGGTTGAACTACCTGTAGTTTTTTACTGAAAGAAATTTTATTGATTTCTAGATGTAATTATAAATAAATATATAGTTTCTTCCGGAGTCTGTAGCCTAGGGGTGGATGGCGGAGTGGACTTTTCTGGACGTATACATTACAATAAGGTAGCCTACAGTTTCTATTCAGAATCATTTAAAATTTTAGTTCAAATACCAGTGCTGGTCTCACTCACAATAACAATCCAACGCAATTTTTTGTAGCAGTTTTGAAAAATTGACATAAACGAGTTACCAATCTAGTTTAACCTTACAAACTTTGACAGCTAATATTTTTCACATTTTGAACGAAAGCTGGTTAAAATTGTGACAGTAAAACCTACATCTGTTTCATGTATAGGCTACTATTTTTGATTTAATCATGTAATTATTTATATGAAGTATATTAATATGAGAGTAAAGAAATATACAGTCTGTTAAAAACGACGATAAACGCCTATAATACAACCAAACTTAAGCCGTGCGAATTATCGAATATTCTTACTGTAATAATACTTCTGCCGTATTATGTAGTACCAGGAGACCGAGCTAAAGCTCGATTATAAGCAGGGCCTAGTTCGCTCACGTCAATAACTATTATTGCAAATTTCCGTGAACATCGTTTAGGTTAGGCCTATAACATTAAACAACTAAATAAAGGGTATGTTTATTTAGCAGAAGTATTCGTTGCCATGGTAACTATAAATAGATACAACATTAGGCTTACCTCTAATAAAATACAGTTTAAAAGAAAACAGATGATTATTGTAATGGCAATGAAAACATTTGCATCAGCTGTGCTTCGTTTAAAAGAAAACAGATGATTATTGTAATGACATTGAAAACATTTGCATCAGCTGTGCTTTGTATTGTTTAAAATGGACAAATTTCACTTTTTAATTTAATAAAAAGACGTAGAAAACGAATTTTCCCAGACTGGTGACCATTTCCAATCGATTTCTCGTGGCCAAAAGCCCCATATAAAATCAAAAAATCAAAAATCCTTAGACGGAGATTCCAGATCCATTTAGCAGACAGACAATTATCTCTCGCTTTAGAAGATAAGATATTGTATACAAAGTGCTGTAAACGTCCCTCCACAGGTAAATAAGCCAGAGTATTTTTAAACTGTTTAAAATTTTCTTTCTAAATTTTTTTAAAAAAAGTGCCCGAAATTTTAAAATAAGATCCCGCATATTGTGACTTTTCTATTATATGACTGGGCATACAAAGGAAAAATGTTGGAGCTTTGTAATATATTTTTCGGGGTAATTGTTAACTTTGCCCGATGCAAATCTTCTCATAATTAGATATGTTAAATATTTATGTATTCTAACAATTAATTAACCTAATTCAAAGCCCGTAAAAAGAAATACTAATGAGTAGTTTACTTTAAAAGTCGCCATCTGATGAAGAATTAATATCGCTTGTCGATGGTTTATCGTAGGCTATTTCAGATTTATTTTCGTCGTTGTATTCTTTCAATGAATTAAAATGATTAAAGGCCCGGAAATCATTAATAATGATGAAAAATTACATTAAAAGTCGTCTGGATCAGTTTCTGCATCAGAGTAACGGTGTTGCAAACATACTGTGACTAAAGACTATAAGCTAGAACCTCAGGCTATTATTTGTTTTGTTTTGATGCTTGCTATACATAGTCATTCATTAATAAACACTGTAAACATATATAAGTTAGAGTATTAATTATCGGCTATGTATAACAGAAACGCAACCATAAAAAATATCCAGGTGTGCTTCAGACCACACGGGAGAAGCGATATTTTGATATTCTGATTTATACTTCAAAAGTATAGAAAAAAACACAATCTATGAAATGAGGAAGCACAATGTCATTTCAGAGCTATTAGCAAGGAAACTGTTTTAACACAACTTACGAAATGAGGAAGCA
>JAGFPH010002294.1:153679-185121 GCA_018207615.1 Philaenus spumarius | reverse complement strand
TAATGTTTATAAAAAGTAGTCTATTACTACTTCATATGACGCGTTTCGACTATCATTCAGTCATTTTCAAATATACATAAAACACACAATAAAACCCTTAAACAACACAAAACGAGTTCACATTTAAAATATACGGGCGACGCGCGTTGCCGGTAACCGTTCACGAAACACTAGGTTAAAGCACTCGCCCGTAAATTTTAAATGTGAACTCGTTTTGTGTTGTTTAAGTGTTTTATTGTGTGTTTTTTGTATATTTGAAAATGACTGAATGATAGTCGAAACGCGTCATATGAAGTAGTAATACACTACTTTTCATAAACATTAAGGATTGTTCGGCAGTATCACCTCACAAACAAGGTAAATTAATTAGTAATTCATTAATAACAATCCAGTTGGGCTATACGCATAATAAAATGGATAGATATTATCCTTTCCCTGTGAGCTAGGGGGGGGGGGGAAGTATAAAATACATCTTTTATATTGTTTTTTTTTAAATCCTTCTAAAAATTTTAGACTATTTCTCTTCTACATTAAACCGAGTATTGGGGGCAAATATAGTAAATATAATTATTGTTTTATAAAAAAAGATATCCTACATTATGTTTTACTGTATGATCAGTAACTAAAAATAAAAAAATGTAAATTATGTGCTTAAGACCACACGGGAAAAGTGTCAACTTTTCAACACAACTTACGAAATGAGGTGGCATAATGTCAATTTCAGAGGTAATACCAATTAAACTACACATTGTGTGAACGTGTTAAGCCTAAGACACTCAAATATGCTAAACTAGCAAAGCTTTCATGGCCTAACCGGCTAAGGCGCTTATATAAATGATGATGGACTCTGCTGGTTCGAATCTCGGCAAGACCAAAACTTTTTTCAAACTACAAAATTGGACTAATGATCAAAGGTGACTAATAAAGGTATCCATGTAGAAATAATTACCAAGTAAACTGTATACATATGTGTAGTCTGTATAGTAGAGCGTGACGGAATTGATAGGGCATGCAGAAAATTGTGTGACGGTAAAATTCGATTCACCGCCAGCAAAAATTGTTTGGACGAGGTGCGCCTATAGAAGTTTCCACTTCAAAAAAACGTAAAATCAAAATACTTTGAATGGTTCCAAAGAATCAGCTGATTATTAATTTCAGTTTTAGTTGACAGTCTTTTCCTTGAATGCAATTTTATTATTAAATAAATGTAAACAAATTATTTATGAAAATCAATGTATGTAGAAATGTTATTAATAGTTGATCAGATTGTATCTCTTAAAGTAACTTTCACTTTGAAGAAAGAACACACTTATTATCTCGCTAACTTTACGCGTTTCTTTGCAGTAAGCATGTCTCTAACAATGTCACTTTGTCACGTTCAGTTTACTCACGCTACACAGGCGACGTGACTTTTATTGTCTTGAGGTAATCGGAAAGTGGATTTTATTGGTATTTTTTATCAAACACTTTATTGCTGCGCAGAGCGGCAATTGTATACTATGTCCCTCCACTCTCTAACTGATGTCATACAAAGAGATATGGACTATTTACGTTTGATTGTTATATCTACTCTATGTAGAAACCAAATTTTATTTTCCTTCAAAAATGTTTACCAACTTGTATTTAAACTAGGGGAAACCCCTGCGTGCTCTGCGCGCCAACCCCGCTATAGGCTATACGTATTGGAAGGCTATACGCATAATCATGTTATGTTTTCTTTATAATAAAGGTGTAGGATTAATAATAACCCAAAAGCTAAGATGGTAAATAATGTTAAATGTTCAAATCAAATTATTTCGTATATTTTATAACAGCACTTACAATAAAGGTTAAAAGAACCAGCAAGGCTCAGGTCTACATTTTAATAATAACCTAACCTAAAAGTTAGAAATACAAATAATACAAAATTTGAAATCAGGTGTTAATGGAAATATTAGAGTAAACAGCTGTTTTATCCCTTATTTTATTAAATTGGTTGCTATTGTAATGAATGCAAATAGATTCAAGACATATGTTATGGTTCATCAGTCTAGGGCTAATGTAAGAATTTTTCCCGACTAAATTTACAAATTTTGAATCTATTTTGACTAGCTATTTTGTCAATCTTATTAGTAGTTCCAGAGATTACCCCCTTCATACAAACAAACAAATTATACCTATTTATAAAATTAGTAAAGATAATAATGGATTCAAATAATATATCATACAATCGGAAATTACAAATAACAAATCTTGCAAGATACATCATTTTTGTTGAAACATTTGAATACCAAGTTTTGCAAACTTACCAAAATAAAACAAATACTCCCTATAAGCTCAATAATTTTGTATAAAAAAGTAAGTAATGGCCGATGGACTCAACAATTTTGGACAATCTAATTTAATCAATTAGAATTTGAGTGCTCAATATACAAAACTGAATTTTACGCTGCCATTTTGAACGCATAATAAAATTGTGCTTTGTATTGTTTGAGTACTGTTTGCTTTTTCCTTATACCTTCTTAAAATATATAGATACCTTATTTATTTTTTTTAAATACATTTTTTCTACTATCTGAGAATTTTATGCTCTCAAACTTTCTTAAAAGCATCAAATTTGAGCTGTTTTAATATTTTTCATCAAGATTTTGTATGTTACATTTAGATATATTTCTGATATTTTAAAAATCACAATTAAATCACAAGAAATATAAAGGAAATAAAATAGTATTTTCTTAAAATAACTGTTTATTTGTTTATAAAATCTGATAGTTCGGTCATATACCATTCCTTGAACAATGGAGGAAAATGCCACACGTAGTTGTAACTATAAATATGAACAAATCTAATTAGTGTTTCTTTTATATCGTGGAGAGTTCGCAAGACAAATATTAAACTTACAATAGAAACATTTCTGTGTTTAATTACTTCTGTAAGACAAGACGTGGCTTCATATACATGCAAATTGCGTCTAGTTAAACATCGTGTACTGAGTACATGTGTTGTTACAAACTGTATGTACAATAAACGTGGTATTTCAATAGTTGGAACACTCAACATTTTAGGATTTAATTGGGATTTTTCTTGTCCTTCCTCCTTGGAAATGGTGTCATTGAATAGCGCAAATAACAATCAGGTCTGGTAAATATTATTAAAGGCGGCAAAAGTTTACTTTGGATTTCAAATGAGGCTGCGGAATAAAGGTTACAATACGCTTTCCTGCTGATGTCACTACCGACGAAGAGTTTTTTCGATGAGTTAGGTTGGTGCTGTCAAACAAATATTAAATAGTAAGTCTGAATTTTAAACACTCTATGACACAATTTAAATGCTCTTACACTAAATAAATCAACCTCGGGAGATAAAAAGAAATATTTTAAATACATAAAATTTTCAAGACACGTCAGTGATCGGCCATTTTACAAATACGGCATACGTACGAGCACAGAGCATTGAAACGAATGAGTGATTACAGATATAATTTTTTTTTTAATTAGGCTAGATACTATATGCTTTAATAAAATTTAATTTATCGTTTGGATATATTTTGTTGCAAATTAGCACGGTAAAAACGACACAAAATGAGAGTTAAGGTTAGTTAAGGGTAAGTTATTATGGGTGAATAAATTTGTGAGAAATTGGCATACCGCTTACTTTTGAAATTGTATCGCTTGTAAACTTCTAGTTTTATCAACAATATAATATCTATTTAATGGGTTTAAAACATCTGATGTTACTACACTTAAGTAATTTAATAATTCCACGACTAAACACATATATGCAATGTTTTATATATAATTGTATTTTAAAGGAGTATGTTTGTTTTATTGTAATTAAATTATTAATTTAACGAAGATGAATTATGACAAACAATATAATAACATTGCTAATGAATACAGAATTGATATTACGATTGTGTTTTAAAGCATTATTTTCCTTATTGGTTTACAGTTTGAAACATATGTCGTAAATGCGTATTTTAAACTTTGCTGAAACGTATTAATTTGCATAATACGTTTAGCATTTTTAAAATAATTAAAAATAGTTTTTTTACTATCTCACTATACTGTAGTATAGAGAAAGTATAGTGATCGCAAAAAAAATCGATGTTGAGATTATTGTGGAAATATCCTTTTTTGTCCAAAAAAAGTAGTTTTTACAAAATGCCTGTATGTCCGTCTGTCTGTATGTCGATTTCGAACAAATTTGCACCCAACATGTCAATTAGGCCTATATAGACGCACGTAAAAAGGTTTTGATTTTTTTTAACAACCCTCTTTTTGGCCAAAACACCCCCAAAAAATCAGTTATTATTTTTTTATAAAAAAACCGCTCTAACGATTTTGATAAAATTTGCCTTATTTATAGCCCTTAATGTAACCTACCATGTGCAAAAAACCGCATCTTACAAAAAATTCTCGTTTAGCTAATAATAATATCTGATTTTTGAGAGTTTTTTGACCAAAAAGGGGGTTGTTTTTTAAAATCTGTTTTTGTGAGTATATATAGGGCTAATTGATAGGTTTGGTACAAATTTGTTCGAAATCGATTGCATAGTTTCCTTGTTAGCTAATAATAATTATTTGTATTAATTACTCTGCTACTTTAAGGGTCTGCTGTAGTGGCGGCCAGCTTGGATTTTTATCCCATAAGAGCAATGTTAAATTTCAAACCATTTATTTCGTTTACTTTTTATCATAAAATTGTTTGCAAGGTCTCATTTTAAGCACAGTCACAATACGCATCCGTTTTGCATTTTACATTTTTTAAAAATGTTTTTGATTTGTTATGTAATTGACATTTTGTAAGTACAAAGTTTGAATTTTTTCCCTATCACAATAAAAAATGTATAATGAAAAATAATTTGCAAGCCTGATCCGCAGTTTTAGAAAGAACATTCAGTTTTTTTTCAACACTCAATTACAAAAGATAGACTTATAAAATGGTTTGAAATGAGGCAATGTCAAAGCGTTCAGCTGCAAGAAGTTGCACTGTTTAGATAGGGATACAGTGAGAAGCGATTGCGTTTCCTGTTGTTTTCTCGTTTACTGGAGCAGACCCTTAATGTACAATCCCCTCTCCTATTATCAAGTCACAGTTGGGGTTACATATGGGAGTTGGCGTGCGAAGCACGCAATGCACTGTGTATTTACTTGCAATATGCAGGTTGTAAACGCAATTAATTTTGCATTGAAAACACTCCCACACTGTGGTTGGGGTGCTAAGCACGCAATGCATTTTGTATTGAAAATACTGCCAATACGGGGGGGGGGGGGGGGGGGGGGGGGTTGGCCTGCAATGCACTGTGCGTAGACCCATTCTCATAGTGTTCAGTGTCAAGCTCACATGTGCGTCCTTAGCAGAGAACGTGTTAATAATTTAAATATGTTTGTGAGAAAGTATGTGCCAGTTTCTGGTACCGTTTATTATTTCGAGTGTTGGTAGTAAAATAAACTGTCATTTACTTTGTAATACTATATTTTATTTCGTCAGTGGTTATACAATGTCTATCAATACAGTACATTCATGTTGTAGTTCTGTATGGTGTATAAACTTAATAAAATAAAACAGTACCGCTTAAACTCCGTAGGTTATAACAATGTTACCGAATATGTACACAAGAATTGATTACAAACAAAACGTAATGATTTTTCAGTTTTGAGATAGAGGGTGTTTAGGCCACCGGGGAAGCTGTGTACCATCTGTGAAGACTATTTTGTAAATCAACAGTCACTTGGATTAGGCTGAATGTATTCGGTCTTTAATTTACACGTACTTTAATACATGTACATGTATTTAGACCAGAGTTACATTGTTCAATCATTTATTTATTTATTTCATAATAATAATAATAAAACAGTGCTTTATTACGATTAAAAATAAAACATCATACTTTTGTATACGCGATAAGTTTAACTATTTTTTTTAGAAGAGAAAATAAAAGACGATTGCACAGATATTATCAATGATATATTGCGATCGTCAGCTGGATCAAAAGTAAAAGTAAATAAATCGAAACTAAGTAACATGCTCCTAATTATTTCAATAATTGTAATAATCACAGCCTTTTATTACAAATAAACATCATCATTATTCTTTTTTACCAATAAAACTAGTTACCAACAAAACTACCAATAAATATTTTCCAAGACTTAGGCAATTCCATTCAAATATTTTTCAATTTTAATCCTATCTAATTTGTTTCTTTTAAATTGGGCATCTTACAATAAAGTACAATTTCTTCATTTGTGTGTGTGTAAATTACAAAGAGAACATAGGTACATTACATTCATCCATGGCTTATAATTTAAATCAATTGCTTCTGTCTAGATTTAAACGCTCAGTGTGTGGTATTTAACTTATGGCAAATAAACTTTCTTAATCCTAATAATGAGCTTTCTTTCTACTTAATACCAATATAAAGTTTAATTACTTACTGAGTAATGTAATTGATGTGTATAAATAGAGAATGTTGGAGAGATAATTAATTTCTCGACATAAATTTATTGATGGAAATAAAACAAAATTTACATATATTCTAAACTTGTTTATTTATTATTTTTTATTCCTACAGCTATGTTTATAAATAAATTGATTGAACATATTTAAAATCATCAAGTTATTAAATTTGTTTATTGTTAAATGTAGGTCACAGATTGTAACAAGTAATAAGCAAGTAATTTATTTACACTGGCGGCGCCGCTTGGTGGCCTACTGACACTGGCAATCCACTGACACTGTGTTCTTCCTATTATTAATTTATACTTGCGTCTTAGATATTTAAAAAAAAAAAACATTCTTATTTATCATTTAGCTGCTTACAATATTTTATTTAATATTTTTGTTTACTTGTTTTTTCGCTAAATGGTTGTATATTTATCATTACATAAGACATCGAAATAAAACGAATAAATTATTTTACTAAACAAAGTTATACTTTTGTTATGTGAAGACATTATTCGACTTTAAAACTGGAACTATACCATCTCAGGTAACAGCGAAAGTTTCCACATACATCACAAAGCGGTAAGCCTTGCTCGGTTTGAAACGTCGCTTAGAAGTCTTAATGTGCTGAACGCTTTCTTGAAGTATTCCACACTGTTTATTGCTTAATATTGTCTGCATTAAACATGAACTATTTAACCAGCATCAAACATATTTACTGAATAAAGTGTAACGACGAAAACAAACTAAACTAAAACAAGTTTTTAAAAAAAGAAAGCAGTCGTGGGACAGCCGACAGAAGTGAAAACTGTCATGAATGTAGACAATCTTGTTTATGTTATTTTAAGTTTTTTATATTTCAATTTTAAATGTGACAAGATAAAAATAACACATCCTACAAAAAGAGGAAGCACAATGTCAATTTTCATAGGTAGTACCAAGTAAACTATTTTGACACAACTTACAAAATGAAGAAGCACAATGTCCATTTCAGGGGTAGGCCTATTACTGAGTAAACTATATACTCTGCTATATACACATGTGTACTATATATAGTAGAGCGTGACGGGAAAATGCGTGACGGTAAAATCAGGAAATTTGTTTGGACGTGGTGCGCCTATTGAAGTTTTTACTTAAAAAAAAATATATACATTCAAGTCATCAAAACAACAATTTAGAGTGTCTTCAAAATATACATTGGTAGTGTGATAAATATGGTTCTTTCATTAACTTGTTTCAGTTACTGTTTATGTTTTGTGTACGAATTATTTCATTTAATAAATAAATAAAGTAGATTTAGTTTATTAACTATAGTTTATCCGTCTAAATATTTCTTATTTTTATTTGTAAATTATCTAAAATACATATTTATGTCAATGTTCATCCCAAAGTTATATTTGCAAGTAAAATCGCTACGTATAATTACCTGATATTGGAGACAGTTTATATTAACCACAACTTGAAGAGTTATTTGCATACCTAGTGTAAGAAAGTTTCTACAATAAATTTAAATACTGTACTCTAAAGTTTTACTCAACTCATCTGTGCTGCCTTGCTTTTACTTTTTGGTTTCATTAAAATCTCCAGGTATGTATTGAACGACATGTTTTTATTACTGTGGTAAATAATTATTACTTTTTCATTTACTGTGAAGCAATAAATTGTGTACATAAAATGTGAGTGCTTAAACCAGAGTCAGAGAGTCACATATTATATTAAATTATAATTTAAATATATTAATTTGTGTCATAACAACGGTATAGCTTAAGTTTAATTTATGACAAAGTTGAGTTAGTAATAAAATGTAGACAAATAATATTAGCTTACCATAAAGATCATAATCTATATAAATAAAAATGTAAATTTACTGTTCCATCTATTGAACATAAAAACAAAAACAAAATATACTCAATATTTAACAAAAATGTAAGCGTCATTACATATGTCTATTAATAATAACAATAGTAAGCTGTTTCCTATAATATTTCCATTGTCAGCTGATTTCAAACTTCAAAGAATTATTTGGATTTATAACTTTTAAGATAGGTTTTTGTGAACAAAGCCGTCTGTTGAACACACACTATCTATACTAATATTAGAAAGATGTAACATTTGTTTGTTTGTTTTATATAGGGGGGGGGGGTAATCTCTGGAACTACTGAACCAATTGGAAATTAAATAAAAAGCTACACTATCTCTGAGTAACATAGGCTAGAATTCATGTTGATAATAACATTTTTTATTTCAATATTTGTAAATTTATTCGGAACAAATTCACAGTATCAAATTGGGTGTTAAACCTACAGCTGTGTAATACTAATATTGTGAAAAACTAAAAAATGACAATTGAAAAATGAAACTTATCTATATATATAAAATTCAACGTATGTCCGTTTGTTTGTCCGTTATGCGTTACCAAACCGTCCATCCGATTGCTTTGAAATTTTGCATACTAACACAGGTTAACCCTGGGAAGGTTTTAGGCCATTTACCGAAGTCCTAGGACATAAGGGCTACGCCCCAGTGGCCCTCAAAGTTTCAATGTTAATCTTATGGAAGGTCAATATTAAGGTCATATTATTTCAAAACCATTGTCTTTTCTTATCAATCAGACTTTTGAGAATGGTAGTTTTCCGGATAAACTTAAATATTCCCTAATAAAACCTATCTTTAAAAAAGGAGATGAATCTAACATTACAAATTACCGTCCTATAGCACTAATACCGGTTTTGTCTAAAATTTTTGAAAGAGTAGTTCTGAGCAGAATTTTGAAATATTTTGATAAATTTAATGTTTTAACAGAGAGCCAGTTTGGATTCCGGAAAGGCCTCTCTACAGAATCTGCTATATATAATATACTAGATGCTGTAACTCGCTCGCTGGATAAGAACATGCATGTAGCATCTCTAATGTGTGACCTATCAAAGGCGTTTGATTGTGTCGACCATACAGTTCTCCTTTATAAGCTAAACTATTATGGTATTCGTGGAAAGGCAAATGAGTGGTTGCAGTCATACTTAACATGTAGAAAGCAAAAAGTAGTCTATACAGACTCTTACGGATTGCACTGCTCTTCTTGGGAAATAAATTCTCGAGGTGTGCCTCAGGGATCAATATTGGGTCCTTTACTGTTTTTGGTCTACATAAATGACCTGCCTTATAATATTGGGGAAGAAAAAGCTGTCCTGTTTGCTGATGACACCACTTTAACGGTTTTTGGGAAGAATAGTATTAATCTAGAAAAGTCGGTTACTTCATCACTGATTATGGCAGAAAATTGGTTTTTATCAAATGGTCTAAAACTTAATAAAAATAAAACTCAGCTAATGCAGTTCAGTTGTAAACAATTAAAAGACAAAATTTCAATTAATCATTTAGAACCAAGTACAGGCTCGTCAAAATTTCTGGGAGTGGTAATTGATGAAAACATAAACTGGAAATCACATATTACCTTCATTTCAAATAAACTTAACTCAGCTTGTTTTGCACTACGCACTATTTCACGTATTTCCAATTCGGATACAATTAAAACAGTATATTTTGCATATGTGTACTCTCACCTGAAATATGGTGTTGCTCTTTGGGGGAACTCGGTAGAGTCTGGAAACATTTTTTCTATTCAAAAGAGAATTATAAGAATAATTTGTAATTTAAAAGGTAGGCAATCTTGCAGAAATTCATTTTCGAAATTAAAATTTTTAACTCTTCCCTGTATATACATCCTGAATGTCCTGCTCTTTTTTAGAAGTAATTATATGGGTGTCGATCAGTACAAACATGGATATTCCATGAGACGGCAAATGCTTCAATACCCAGTACATAGATTAAAGTTGTTGGAGGACGGGGTGCGCTATTCTGGTCTTAAATTGTACAACAGGTTGCCAGACAATATAAAGGAAGTGCCTAGCATTAAAGCCTTTAAAAATAAACTTAAGGCCTTCTTAGTAAAGCGGGCATTTTACTCGGTGGAGGAGTACCTGGGGCTCTGAATGGATTTTATATGTAGTTGTTTTATTTTATGATTAATTTGAAATTGTTAATATAGTTATATATGTCTTATTTTTATTACTTGTGTCGTATGTGTATTATGTGTATATGTGTATTAATTTCTATTCTGTGTATATGTTTTATCATGATATGTGACAACTCAAATGTTCAATAAGAAATGTAACCAAATGAGGCTAATAAACCAAATACCAAACCAAATACCAAAGGAAGAAGAAGAAATATTTCTTTTGATTTGATCAGAAACAGCTGTTCGTATGAAAAGCTTAAAACAGCTGATTTTGATCAACAGCTGATTTTGATCAACAACTGATTTTGATCAAAAACTGAATATAATTTTAGGTTAAGTAAATCAAGCAATGAGCAGAATCCCATTATAATTTACAACGACACTCAGGGATACGAATTACAGGCTTTCAAAGTTTCAAATTAAGCAATAGCGAAACATTGCCAGGTCAGCTAGTATCATTTAAAATTAACTGTGCAAAGATGTGCACAAAAACATAAATTATTTGTGTATGTTGCCGTTAAGGCAGGTAAAATAAATTAAACACAATTTTAGGTTAGACCTAGACTGATAATCAACACATATATATTTCTTGAATGCATTTACATCCATTACCATACAAACCAATTGAATAAAATAACACAGTCAAACATTTGATTCGGATGCTCAGCTTAGTAGAAAATAATATTTTATGTTAGGCATAGACTTGAACCAACACATTATGTTTCAACACTCACAAACCAATAAATACTTAAGAAATTTAAAAATAAGAAAAAACTATGTCAGATTCTAATTAAAAATAAATAAGACATATTATAATTTAATAGTAGGCCTATTTATTGATAATACACGGTAATTGATAGTGAGTAACCAATATTAACAACTCATTTCAAAATTTGAAACAATTACTTATTTGTACTCTTTTCTTTTTGGTTAGGTTTTTGATTAAGTGTAGACCTGAGCCTTACTGGTTCTTTTAACCTTTATTGTCACTGCTGTTATAAAATATACAAAACAATTTGATTTGAATAATTTAAATTATTTACCATCTTAGTTTTGAGGTTATTATTAATCCTACACATTTATTATAAAGAGAACATAACATATGTTTTTAGAAGGTTCCATTGGGGGTTGGCGTGCGGAGCACACAGGGGTCTCCCCTAGTACTAAAAATAAAAACATTTTACACAAATGAAAATGGATCACTTTCCCTTTTTTACTTTTATACTTTTCTTAATTGAACAGTAATAGTATAGAAACACCTGACGTTAGTTTCTTCTTTCAGTGTGTTACAAAACTTTGTATTCTTTATAACATTAGTAAACTCCTGTGAAAAATCACAGGCGGCGGATTAATTATATACACATCAGAAATACATCATTTATACAAAAAAGTATTTCAAAACAGCATACTTTATATAGGCCTACCTAACTATCATGTCGGGGATTTATAACTCGGTAAATGTCTACAATTATAACAGTTATAAAACTGTAGGTCTATTTGTTAAAATTTTGTATTTATATACATTATTATATATATAAATAAATATAAAGATATTACCTTTTAATTGCGTTTTGTTTCATAATGATAGATCAATTGATTAGAACTAGTAATACAGTATTATAACGAAGAAATTAATAATGGAATATGTTTATATGTTATACGAAGATGTACGAATGTTGACGAAGTTAAACGAAGGAGTATCTCTTCTTTAAATTTGTATAAACGAATATTTTGATGATAAAAAGTTGTTTTTATATACAGTTTATAACCTCAAAGCAAATATTATAATGTATTATAGCATACATTGGTTCCATATTTAAAAAAAAATCAACTTCGAAAAAATTATAATGATTGAAGTTGTAAACATAACCCCAAAGTATAATCTATACTCAGTTTGTTTAAGTGTTACACAAGAAGGGTGAAATCAGCTGTTATATAATATGTTACTCACGTACGTACGAACGTACACCCGCTTTTACAGGAGTTTATTAATCACGTATGTTCACTACTATGCGTACGAAATTTACGTATAAATTTGGTGATTAGAAGTTATTTTATACTGTTGGAAATTTCCCCATTTGAATTTATTCACTTCATACAAATAAATTGTAATGCAGATTTGTTAAAAATTTAACAAATTATTTATATTATTATGAATAAGCACTGTGCAAATACATATTCACATTTAATGTGCTATCTTGAACATAAACAATAATTTACGCCAAGCCTTTATTTAAAGTGATCTTTGATGTTCGCCTAATCCTATTAGAGTCTACTAAAAGGTTTGTTCACAAGCATGGAAACCACAACGGATTGTGGCTGAATGGAACCACTGAAACAAACCACTTTATTTTAAGCAACACACAATGACACCAATTTCATCAGTTTGTGTTTTTACCAAGTGCATCAAACACAGTAAGTAATTAAAAGTATATTAATCTTATAATCAGGTTTGACCGTTTTATCATAGAATACGATATACCCGTGGGTAACCCCCCAGAAATCGTCACGAGGAACTGAGACGCAAAATCGTCACTCGAAAAGATTTCACCATAGGGCTATATATATACCGGGTGTCCGGAAAGTCTGAAAACGGTTTATTATTTCGTATATAAGGAAACTTTGAAATTAGATGTGATTGAGGAACCTACTCTATGTAAAAATGCTATTTTATTAAGATATAAAAATATTTATCCGCCATATTGGACCCACCATTTTGAATGTAACTTTGTTTTTTTACATGGGAAGTTGGTCATGTGATACATTATTTCGATGTAAAATTTCAAGAGAAAACCAACGGTGAAATTTTCACATCCATATCTTAAACCGATTAAAAAAGGCGGCCAAAACACAAGGATACCGTGTTTTTGGATTTTGCCCCATTTTGCTGTACTGTGTGCCCCAAAAAATCCTGCTTTGATAAACAAAATTATTACTATGTCCGATAAAGTTTTAAAAAAGGTAATTTTGTGCTTAAGACTAAACGGGAGAAGTGTAAACCTTTTAACTAACATAACTTACAAAATGAGGAAGCACAATGTTCATTTCAGAGGTATTACTAATTAAACTATACGTTGTTTAAACATTAACAGATTAAGGCTAGGATGTAGGACAATCTGTTACACTTATATACCCAACTCAAATATAGGCCTACTAAAATTATAATTTATAATGCGATCGTGGCCTAATAGGCTAAGGCGCTAGTATTTGGTGATGGACTCTGCTGGTTCGAATCTCGTCAAGACCACCACTTTTTCAAACAGACGGAATAGAGCGTTTCACTTTAGGAGCGTTTCACAAAATGCATGGTGAAACGCGTGACGGTAAAATCCGATTCACCCTCAACAACAAGAATACTATATACTCTGGTGTACAAACCATGTATACACATTTTTTGGACTTGGTGCGTCCATAGAAGTTTACACTTCAAAAATAAAAATAGTTTAAGGAATTAAAAATATATTGGAATAAGTGGAAACATATATTGATTGGATAAATAATATTAGAATAATAAAACAAAACACAAGAATTTAAAAAAGAAATTGAAAGAAGGAATCTTAATGTTTTAAATATTATTTCTTACTTTGTGTGTGTTAGGAATTCAGAGATCAGAGGTTAAAACTAGTCTTTCAACAAAGTTTGAAGAACTAAATTTACTGTAAACTGGAATACTACTCAACTTATTGTTATAAGATATTTTAAATACTATAACGGCAATTGCTATCTGAATACATTGACTCACGATATTGCTTTCTTCGAATAACAGACAAGTAAAGGAATACATTTTAGACCAGAGAATCAATCACGTTTTATAATTTTAAAGAATGACAGAATATTTAACGCAATAGCAGTGTAGAATTTCATGAAATATGCATAAACCCTAAGGGAAAGGTATCAATTAAATATGGAAAACGAAGCTGCATTACGATACTGTCTTCTTAAATTGTGAATACTATCAGTAATAATTACTACCCCGGAGGTTTTGTGATTTAAATTCTTGTCTCGGTAATTGTTTTTTTAGATAAAGGGTGTAGTAGTAAAAGCTAGAGCAAAAATGTTTTCCATACCTATAGTATTTTCTAAGTTATCATCTTTAAAATTACTTTCAGTAACAAATGTTTTGCCTGAATCAGTTGTTGATTTATACTTCAGATTAAATTTAGTTTTGCTTATTTTTACGAAATAATTTTAAGTCATTATTAATGTTACATTGAAAACAATAAATACTTACTTTAGTAAATTTCATGCTTATTCAGAATTCAAGTTTGTTTTATTATTAAAGCCATAAAATAATAGGGTTTTAGTGCTTCAATGTTATAAAATATGAAGTTTAATAATATGTGTGAGAAGTTTGAAAACAGTTAACATTTTCGAAATAAAATCTTGTATAATATATTATGGTAAAATAGTCTTTAGTATATTTACTATAGTATTAAAATATATAACAAACAAGCATTGTTTTAAAACTGGTTTATCTGGTTAGAATCTAAATTAGACACTTTGATTGAGACTTTAGCGTCACGACGCCTTAAGCAGAAGTAGGGGAAAAAGATTGACGATGCTCATTACGTCTCTACCTTTAGCTTTAGATATACATTTACTGAGTTAAATAAAGCAAAGTTTAATCTTGTGTAAGATAATATACCTGAGTTGCTTAAGTAGTGAAATCATTTTTGGAGTCACACTCAATCCTTGGACGGGTTTGTTTTTAATAAAATGTGCGTGTAGGCCTACAATTAGAATTAAATATTTCGAACAATGCCTAGCTTTTGTTTGAACTTTTAGACTGGTTGCAGTGAATGGATTAGAATTGAACTGTTAAATAGCCCAAGTAAAATTAGGCAAGTTGTTTGCATAATATAAATATTTGCATATTAGTATGGAACGTAGAAACAATGTATTTTGAAAGATAATTAATTTAAAAAAATGTATACCAAAACTATATGAAGTATTCAATTAATCTATGAAACAGTAAATTTGTATGAGCATAAAATTGTCAAGGGTTAAACGAACTAATACTACGGTATAGAAAAAGCAAAAGCATATTTTTCCATAGGAAATTTAAAATTCTGTTTTAAAATCAATGTTTTCATAAATTTTATATTCAATGAATGTAGTTTTGTTTAACATCTGATTCCATATAAGAAATTATATATTTAGTAAAGTTTAATCCAATTGAAAACCGAGTCATACATACAAACTGTACAATTAAAATTATAATAATTTCTTAAAATGTATTAATATTTCTTATGAATATTCAATAACTTAATAAAATAACTTAAATATATTTTGATTTGTAATTTCATTGTATAGAGCGTGAATAGTTTGTAATTAGACAAAGAGTTGATAAATAGAATCATAGCAAGTGAGGAATTAAGCTTATTCATGAATTTATTTTGTATTTTGTAACCACAAACAGCCGCAGTGTCGCTGCAAAAATAAAGTTAATTGGACACCCAAAAACAGAACTGACTATACTATATTCAGCGAGTGTTTGCAGTAAATCGCTGAGTTCTTTGACAATTTTGAAATTAAAAATTTATAAATACGTGACTTAATAAAACATTTATTAAGAGCTTTTAATTGTCCATGTCTTTCCCTGTCATTCGTCATAGGTGGGCGATTTACCACAAACACTCGCTGAAAGTACTATAGTTAATATTTTTGTTTATTTATGTATGTGGAAAAAAACATTATTATTATTATAAGTATTAAATATTATATCTCTAAATATAAGGAGTAAATGAAAATTTTAAAACTTATATTAAATTTATTATAAAGTGCAAAACGAACCAAACCATAACGATCCAGAGTCACGTGTTTCGTAAAACAATATCCAAGTTATCAATGCATGACTAAAACCTGGAAATACGAAGCTATTTATTTAGAAATGCTCCCAGTGCGGAAGTATTGTACGCAACTAACTAGCCATTGTCAGAGCATAGCAAGACTTGAACAAAGCAATCTACGCTTTGATAATATACATTCAGTGTAACAATTACTTGGAGTGAGTTAGGATTTCACTTTTCTCGAGATAAATGTTTTTATAAGAACGATTTCATAAGACGTTTTTAAGTTGGTAACCTTAATTAAAAACATCATTTCACTGTAGAATGAATATATAAGCGAATTTATGATAATGGTTGATGGTAGTTTCTGTCTTATTAAAAATGTAAGACCAATAACACTTTCAGAGAAAATACATTTATTTTAACTCTACATTGTTATACATTGGTTTGAAAATGGTAAATCTTAAACCTTACAACATATTATTATACAAATTATATCTGCTAGGATACATGAAATAAGTTTTAGTACAATTTTCTGCCATTCCTAACGTAACACTTTCATTTAATTGGCAGAACATTGTACTAAAACCTATTTACAACATATCTCTACCGATGTTTGAAAAACAGATTAACAAATTATTATATTCCAGCTTTGCTAAATAAAATATGAAAAAAGAATTTTTTTTAATCATAATTATTTTACCAAACCTCAGTAGCTAAGTTTATCTCAGTAAAACTTGTGATAGAAGGTGTTTTAAAATTTTTTTCATACTATACTAAATAGTTCTAAGAAGAAAATGAAAGACTTCATATTAGTAATGTATGAACATTTTATGCAAATTTGCTGCACTCTCTATTCAACGCAGCATATGTTGAAGGTCCACTTTACCGTATTTAAACGAAACAGCAAAAATGTTTATTATTTTAATAATAGGCTTTCTCCTGCTAGGTGTGAAAAATATTCTGGCACATTCACTGCTTCTTCCGTACAGCAGGGTTTTGTGGCTATAGCCTATGCTGACACACTAAAAAGCACTCCTCTTTCTCTAACCTTAACGACTACCGACGAAATCCCCTTTCCTGAACTTCTAGTCCTCTGTCCTTCTAATCTTCCTACTGCGGCGATAGTCTCTTCCATCTTGACTTCCAGGGCATGTTCTTCCACAGCTTCCACAACGATAATGATGTCGTCTGCAAATCCTATTATCTTCACCCCCTCTGGTAATGGGATTTCCAGCAAATCATCTTGCATAACCTTCCAGATAAATGACCCTATAGTAACCCCTGTAGTGCTCCTTTTGAAAGAACGGTCCACCCTCCTGCAGGTTATCTGCCCCTGATAGATGATGTAGTATTATATTATTCTCCTCAGATGTAGTGGGACGTTCTTCCTACGTAGAGACTCTAGCTCATCTTGCCATCTGAGAGCGTTGAACGCATTCCTAATATCTAAGGTGATTATGGCACACAATCCTTTTCTCCCCACTCCCTTCTCTCTAGCCTCCCTTACTATCTTCAGCGTTTATTTTATGGCGTCCTCTGTTGAAATCCCACTCCGAAAACCGTATTGATTTCCCGATAAGACTCCAATGACTTCCATGTAATATTCTAGCCGTTTGAGTACCAGACCTTCAAAAAATTTTCCCATGGTGTCCATCTGGCAAATTGGGAGATGGAACAACGTCCTGACCAGAGCCTTATCTCTTTTTCTTAGTAAGAATAACTTATGTTTCTCCCATGGCTACTGAAAGAAGTTGTTTGAGAGGCACCAGTTATTTAAAACTAAGATCTTGTTTGGATAATCCTTTTCAGCATTTTTTGTTGGAGATCCCGTCTGGGCCTGGCGATTTACTAATCTTAAGACGTTGTCCTTCTCTCTTCAGGTCATCTAGTCGGAATCGTTATGGTTCCCGTAATTCTATCCATACTTGGTGCTCTACTCGTTGGACTTCGCCGCTGGGGAATAGGTCCTGAATTATCTCCTTCACCTAACGTTCCTGTTCTTGTTAACCCCCAGCCTCTTATAAATTAGTTTGTAGGGGAACATCCATGAGTCGTTCTCCACTTCTTCCAATAGGTCGCTCCATTTCCTCATCTAGCTTTCCTTTGTAGCTTTGTTCTAGGTCTGTCATCCTTCTTTACACAGCCCTATCAAAATCTCTGGATTTTGTCGCTCTTCTCTTCGCCATCAGAGAAGCTATGCTTTCTGTCCACCAGTACTTGGCCAAATTTCATGGATAATTGAAACATTTACAATTATTACTTGCAGTCTGTATTTCGGTCTTTAAATATTGACATGAAAAGTAAAATAACTAACAGAATATATGAGCGAAAACCGATGATTGAACATTAGGGTAATTCAAATATTTACAATTTATATTTAAATATTTGTGGTTAAAAGTAAAGGGTTAATACATAATTATAGTTTTATTTTTTTCATTAAGAATACATGTATTATACATTCATACTTGAATTCAATGTTATTATCATGCACACTCTTAGCATTAAATTAGATAGGTCTATGCCTTTAAAAATCTGGAAATTTAATTCCTAATCAAAACAATGAAAACTCCAAACACACATTAAGAACAGCAACCCTTAATAAACAGTTCAGTGTGTTGCCCAACTGCAAATAATTTGACCACAAGGGATGTAATCTGCTTACGCGGAATCACTATTTGTTGAAGTATTGCATTGTGTTCTCGCTCGTACACTATGTCTTGCTATTATAATACAAATAAACGGTACCAGAAACTGGCAAATACTTTCTCACAAACATATTTAAATTATTAAACAGATTCACTGTGACTACATAATTGTATAACGTAGGAGAGGGGATACATTAAAGTAGGAGATTAACTAATAAATATTATTATTATTATTACTATAAAATACACTTTGAGCTTGAGGGGGGTGAGAAGGAATTTATATTTAAAAAAATAAAAATAACACTATTCTCACTCATATACGTTTAATAGTCAAACGCGTTTCAACGACAAAGTTAACTGTTATAATCTGTCAGTTGTAGCTCATATATCACTGAGGATGACGACTTTGTCGTTGAAACGCGTTTGATTATTAAACGTATATGAGTGAGAATAGTGTTATTTTTATTTTTTTAAAATATTATTATTATTAGCTAGAGAGAAAACGATTCCATTGATTTCGAACAAATTTGCACCAAACATGTAAATTAGGCCTGTGTATAGATGCATGAAAAACAACCAACTTTTTGGCAAAAAAACACAAAAATTAAGTTATTATTATTAGCTAAACTAGAATTTTTAGAAAGATGCGGTTTTTTGCATATGGTAGGATACATTAAGGGCTACAAATGAGCCAAATTTATCAAAATCGTTAGAGCCGTTTTTTATTTAAAAAAATAATAACTGATTTTGTTAGGGGTTTTTTGGCCATGTTTTCAAAACCTTTTTTCATGCATCCATACAGGTGTAATTGACATGTTTTTGCAAATTTGTTCGAAATTGGTTTAATAGTTTTCTCTCTAGCTTTATACAGACAGACATTTTGTAAAAACAACTTTTTTGAACTCAGGTTGTCCTAAAACGGATATTTTCAACCAATCTCAACATCAATTTTTTTGCGATCACTATACTTTCTCTATACTGTAGTATAGCGAGAAAGTAAAAATTGAAAATACACCTACTTTCGAGTAATGCATGTTAATTATGTAATGTTATTTCACTACGACTAGTTTAAGAAAATGGTGTCTGGATTTTGTAATAATTACTTCTACATTTAACACACTTTTGCTATCGTTTCTTTATTTGTTTGTAGTTTAGAAATATTTGTAATATTTTTATTTTGTAAAAGAAAGAACAAATAAATATATCTATAAAAAACAAAAACAAAATAGTTAGCTTGATTGAGCCTAAATCAGTGTAAAACTGCATATACCTGCATGAATCATACCTATAAAGCATTTCTGATACTTTTCAAGACCTTGTAGAACACACAGCCTCTTGCACAGTTCTCTTGAAACTCTGTTTCCCATTTCAAATTATACAGGGTGGAACAAAGTTACTGTTAAAAACTGCGGGAAATGGTTCTATGGGTCAAAATAAATAGAAAATGAAGAAGAATATTTTTTCGAAAAACGCTTCATTTTCCAAATATCCGCCATTTTGTTTCTTTTACTAAATAATTAATATCTAGAGAATATGTCAGACCTAATTTAATCAAAAACTACGTTAAAATGTATGGGTTTTGAGTAATTTATGTTTGAAATATTTAAACAGCCGCCATTTTGAAATGCATAATTGGATATAATCACTTATTATTTTTAAGATAGATCATTTTTAGGTTAAACTTTATGCCAAGTTTGAACTCAATCGGTTTGAACGGTTCTCTAGATATTAATTATTTAGTAAAAGAAACAAAATGGCTTTTATTTGGAAAATAAAGCGTTTTTCGAAAAAATATTATTCTTGATTTTCCATTTATTTTGACCCATAGAACCATTTCCCGAAGTTTTTAACACTAACTTTGTTCCACCCTGTATATCTGGGCAAAAACAATGTATGCCTCTACATTAAATTAAAGTTAAATAAATACATGCAATTGTTAGTTAGGACGTGAATCATTGTTGATCTACGTTATTGTTAAACAACACAATTAAATATTCCAACACAAGTCGAGAGCCGCAACCCTTAATAAAACAGTTCAGTTGGTTACCTGTTGCAAGTAATGAGACTACAAGGGGTGCAATCTGTTTACTGACAACCGCTTATTTGTTAAAGTAACGCATTGTGCTCTCTAGTACTTGTTACAAGGGTGTATCCTTATTGCAATTTAATGTAAGTCCACCATAGCTATAAACAGAAACTTAATTTAAAAAAAGCTTTTATTTCTTTACTAAAAATTGTTTCAAGTTTACTTCGCACATTTCTTCGTGTCGTTCAATTTTTCAAAGTTAGATGTTAGCTAAAATAGGTAAGTGTTCACAGTTGTCCTTTATAAGATGTTTTATAATTGTCTGGGTTAACATGCTAAATAAGAATACGTTCTAGTAATTGTTCACACTATTTCAAAACAATGTTTTACATCTAGTCGCTTTATATCTATACTAGGTGACCCGTACGGCGTTGCCCGTGGTGGTTGGTATTTTCAGTCTTTTTAACGTAATTGTATTCTTTTTAAGTGTTCAGTCAGTGAGTGGTATTTATTTGGCTTTTATATATATAGATCTTAAATAATAAAATCACTATTGTTATAATAATAAAAGATCTTAAATTATGATTTTAGTAACTTTGATCCCCCCAAACCCCTTATAAAGTTTTGAAAATTTTCATACCCTTTCTTAGTGAGCACCTATGGCCCTAGAGGAAGCTACATACCTAATTTCATTCGAATCTGTTCGGTAATTTTGGAGAAATCGTGGTTTAGTAATTTTTACACACCAAACCCCCCTAAAATTTAGAATTTTTTCAAACCCATTCTTAGTAAGCACCTATGGCCCTAGAGGAAGCTACATACCAAATTTCATTTCAATCCGTTCCGTAGTTTTTGAGAAATCGTGATGAGTGAGTCAGTGAGAGAGTGAGTGAGTGAGTGGTATTTCGCTTTTATATACATATAGATTAGGTGCTGAGATTAATATAGTTTTTACTAGAAATGGTTAGTGGTGTTCTCACTTTTATGTGTTATTAAATACTTTCTTCATAAAAAATTGCCCCTGCATCCTGCTTCCATTTCATTTGTAATTAAATTACTTGAAACACCCTATAGCAAAATTAAATTATTTAAACCCTTCTTCAATGGACGAATCTCAGTGATCAATTCATCAAAACTGGACAAACAAATTCAACCCTCAATCTTCATTCATTACTGAATAATGTCACAAAGCTGAGAATATCTATTTTTTGGGGCAAATAAAAGTGTAATAACATTACACTATTCCCCTTTCCTCGCAAATATTTGTGATGATTGCAAAACCAAATGTTTGCACGAACCGGTACCTACCCAGGTCTGTCTTGAAACATTTGCATTGATACGTCATAGTTTTTGTTTTATTATTTTGTTGTTGACAAATAATATACAATTTGTAGTAAAACTAATTATTAATGTATTTACCACACTAACTAGGTTACCCCTTTAGCGTGTAGACATACACCGTACATTATAACATTTGGTTTCTAACTGTGCTATGTCGAACTCACATTATTCATAGGGTAGAGTGGGGTAATACCGTGCAATGTGGGCAATAACGTGCACTGCGTTTTTAAATTCTCTAAATGGAATAAGGAGCGCTGGGAAGTGCTGCTGCATAGCGAGAAGAATACGAAACAGATCAAGACTTCTGGGGTGCTTGTACCCTTACGAGAGTGTCAGTAACCGAAGGTTTTGTGATTTCACCAACTTTACTTATTATATCTCCGTCTCAATTGAGGCAAGTGAAATATGTAACTAATGACGTTATTTAAACTAACTGTTTTGAATAGTTTATTTCTTAAACTGTTTTAACATGAAACAATAGCACTTACATTTTTTGTCGTTTTTGGTTAGGATTGAAAATGTGGTGTTATGTCGTCACGGGGCAAGGTGCACGGTATTGCCCAGTTTCGTATTATAACTTAATACCTTCATAATACCCCAGGGCAAAATCAACATGAACATAAGTATGTTTTTAACATGAATGAATTAAAAATGAGAGAGATGCCAATACTTCAATCAGAAAAAAATCACTCAAAACTGAAATATTCTACATCTTTTGTTTATTTATTTCCCTTTAAGAAGAGGACTTATGATTTTTTTTCTGTAATTTGATATAAGCTAATTCACTACATTCTACTTATTTCAATGTTAAAATACAAATGTGTTGCAAAATGTTTAATATTTGTTTTATTTTCACTCAAACTTTGCCGTACCCCAGCTCGAACGGTATTACCCCAGCCCTTGGGGCAATACCGTGCAATGTGACATTTTTACAAAGCGGGTTCAACAATCTAAATCGGTTAGATACTTCAAATTTGGAGCCGAGAGTTTGTACAAAATTCACATAATGAGATGATTTTTTTATTTACTTGAGTTTCCAAATTAAATATAAAAAATTAAAACCACTCAAGTGCACGGTATTGCCCCACTCTTCCACACATTACACGGATTCGATTGTGATGGTCAGCTGACGAAACTCGACTCAGGTTTTGCGATGAACCTGAACTCCGTCAGTCCCTAGTCGTTCACCACCTGTCTATTTTCAAATTCTATTCATTTATTATGAGTAAGTTAATGGTTTGCATGATGTTTAAAATTAAACATTTAACATTTCTGCCATTTTGATATGGTTATTTGGAGATACAAATTTCATTGACATTTAGGTTTTAAAATTTTTTGAAAAATCTTAACGTAGTTTGATCTGTTTGTTGCGTAAAAAGGTGAAAACTAAAACATCTGTTCTGTTAGAAACTAGGTAATTTTGGAAATAGTTACAATTATATTGTTAATTGATTCTTGACCAGAAACCTTAAAGTATTCTCGAACTCATGTCAATCATTTTAAGATAATCTGCAAATATGATGCCTGAGATTATATTAAATAATATCATATATTAGAGCTGAGTCAATAATAATAATAATAAAAGGTGTTTTATTTGAGACATAATTACATTTTAAACCATTTCCATTTCAATTAACACTCATTCAGCTATGGTACGTAGACCGTCTTCTGAGTTGGCAATCTTAATAATTAATAAACTACAAACTTACACAAAAATAGTCTAAATAAGAAATTCAAACATGAATTCAAAAAATAACAAAATACAAAGAATATACATTTTTGGGTATGTGCTATTATTAAGGGAAACTAGCATTAACAATCATAATTTTTAACTAAAATAAGAAAAACAAAATTAATAACATTTTAACAAAACTAAGATAAAAACTTCTGCTATAGGTGAAAAAATTAAGCATATAAATGATATCATTCTCAAAATACCCATTAAGAAGAAAACTTGATTTCCTAAAACGAAAAAGTAAAAACCAAATTTTTAAAGCAACCCAGAATATTAATAAAATGAAACAACAAAATCACAATTAACCTGAAACTGAAAAGAAAAACCCTAACCAAACATATTATAACAAATCGTATAGTAGCTTTATTTACTCATCATTATTATTATAATTAAACTCGTTTAACCAACCATCGATACTGTTACGCTTGTCTCAAATATTTATAGATACTGAGCCTATCTCGCCCGTTCAAATACGCAACAAAGTCGTCTTTACAGTACTTTTTGAAAAACTTTTTTTCTAAAACATGACAAAATTGGGCACCTGGCAACAAAATTATAAACGGTTTCATCCTCATGTGTATTACACAAGGAGCATATAAAAGTTGTATTCCTAACCCAAGGTTTAAAATTCAAATCTATTTGCTCCGTTCTATCTTTAAAAACCCAACGAATTATATTCATATTTAAACTGTTATTAATGTAGCTTCTAATGCCATGTTCAAGGTCGAGGGCCTTGAATACAATAGTTTACGATACTGTGCATTCTTTACCCTAACCAAACAGTTTGCTATCTCTGATGGCCTCAACAATAAATGCCAGCTGTTCGTGGATTCTGTCCGACCGAGGTATCCCTTAAAAAAAAAAAAAAACATCAATCCCAAATTTCCGACCAAGGGCTTTCCACTCGCGACACCAAGAAACGTTTTTACTGATCACCTGCCTAACTAGAATATTTGGGTCGATGGCAACCTCAATACCCTATTAACATAATTCATGTGATTTTTCAAAGTAAATATATAAACCTTACTAGCTGAACCGATCCGGCTTTGCACGGACAGACAAATCAAAGTTAAATGTGGGGATTTTTAATAACTTTTACCCCAGAACCACCCTAAAACTGTGAACTTTTTGAAAACCTTTCTTAACGAGCATCTATGGCCCTAGATGAAGCTACCTACCAAATTTTATTCCAATCCGTTCGGTGGTTTTTTTGTATTAACTTTGACCCCCTTAACCCCCTTAAAATGTAGTTTTTTTAACCTTTCTTATCGATCATCGAGGGCCCTAGTGGAAGCTACATACCAAATTTCATTCCAATCATTTCGGTGGTTTTTGAGATTTCGTGATGAATGAGTAAGTTAGTGGTATTTGGATTATATTTATATAGATGACTAGGGGAGACCCCTGCGTGCTTCGCACGCCAACCCCCAATGGAACCTTCTAAAAACATACGTTATGTTTTATTTATAATAAAGTTGTAGTATTAATAATAACCTCAAAACTAAGATGGTAAATAATGTTAAATGTTCAAACCAAATTATTTCTTACATTTTATAACAGCTGTTAATAATAGTTAAAAGAACCAGCAAAGCTCAGGTCTACACTTTAAAACCCTAACCTAAAAGCTAGAAATACAAAAATAATTGCTTCAAATTTTGAAATCAGCTGTTAATGGAAATATTGAAGCAAACATCTATACTATCTGTTATTTTATTCAATTGGTTGCTATGGTAATAAAGTAAATACACGTGTTGGTTTATCATTCCAGGCCTAACCTAAGATTTTTTCCGACTAAATTTACAAATATTAAAATAAAAAAAGGTTTTTACCGAAATGAATTATAGCCTATGTTACTCAGGGATAGTGTAGCTTTTTATTAGTAATACTATTTTTTCAATCGGTTCAGTAGCGCCAGAGATTACCCCCTACATACAAACAAACAAACAAACAAACTTTACCTCTTTATAATATTAGTATAGATAGCCTGTTTCTAGGTGTAATATGTAATTTGGTGTGTTGTTCGGTCTCTGAAAAAGCCTTTTAATAAAAATGTATAAAAAAGCCTTCTCTGTATACAAAATCTGAGTCAATATAAACACAGAATAAAACGAAATGAATGTTTGTGAATAAACCATTCTTAGACAGAACAGAACCAACCAGTCGGAGGGGATATCCTGTAGTTAATTTGGTTGGGCATTGCACCTATACAGGAAGTGTATCGGTACAAATAAATCGTTAAAACAAAGGTAATCCGTGCTTACTTCCGCTGTGAAATAAATAAAACAGCGCGAACACCATCCGTTACCAAAGCAACGTTCACAACCAATGAAACAAAGGTCGTTTATTTTGTATTTTGATGTCAGGTTGTTAATTTTCTTTTTGAAATAACTGTACATCCATTTTGTAACACTGAATGAAATCAAATAATTCGACCGCGCAGCTGAATCGCTGACGAGAGTTGAGCAAATTTCCAAAATTAAAAGTTTGTACGTTTTAGGGTTTTAACTAACTATTTGGGAAATTGGTCTACTCACGACGGCGCTGAACGGCTGCCTATATGTATGACATATAATATTTTTGTTTGCACCTAAGTCTGCAGATTTGACTCACACGTTCCTTCTATCCAATCGCAGCGAAAAAACTGGCTTTTCGAGTTTGCACATCGATTTTGCGGCCTCGAGTTATGAGCTTCGCTTCGCTCGCAGCGTACAAACTCGACCTCGGATTAGAAGATGCTCCCACGATAAAATCCACCACTTAAGGTGTTTTACGTTTTGATCGATTATGGGGGAACCAAGCGAGCTATAAGTTCTTGTAAAAAAACAAAATCCGAATGCAGAATGCATATTCTACAATTAATTTTTACATAAAACTCTAAAAAAGTTTAATTCTGGTTCGAAAAATTTCAAAAAATATTTACTTACGGTCAAAAACGTACTTACGGTTGTTGGATTTTTTTGGCTAACGAAGTAGTCCGAGCAAAATAGACAACCAACGTGTGAACCAAATTTGGACCAAATCGGACTTGAAATGTGAACACATATATATGACACCCCAAAACGTGTTCTGGAGACCATGATCGGTGCTCATTTACTACTCCCGACCTTAGGTCTTACCATAAGGGCCACTGCAATAGCTCATTTTTCCTATGGAAATTCGCTAATAAAGTTTTGATATTTTGTCAATTTTCAAAAATAACTAGCAAATAAATTAGCAAACTTTTAATAAAAAACAGTGAAAGAAAACTGAAAATGAATTCATTACTTCTATTAACTAGAAATCCGTACAATTTCAAGTTTCTGATTTTTGTTAGAGTAAAACTTGAAAAATAAAACAACAAATGAAATAAAAACTCCGCTGTTAATATAGCAGAAGAAATTATTCAAAATTATTAAGGTTGTTTTAAAAAAATTATCGTTTTGGTTGTTTCTAGAATGTTTGTGAGTTTTATTGTTATTAGATCTATTTACACGGTACATGCTAGATGGTGTCATTTTGCGGCCCGACCGATGACGTATTTTCTTACAATAACCGATCCCTTAAATTATTTCTATTAGGATGAGAAGGAAATACTCATTAAATACGGCAGATGCAGTTCTTGAAAGGCTATTTAAATAAACTGTTCAGAATAAAAGGAATATAAATTTACAATTGAAACATTTTAATTAAAGCAATAATTTATGAATGTCTTAATTCACTATTTAGATCAGAAATCACGTTCCCAAATTCTAGAGCAGTAACTCTTTTTGGTGAGAGGAATACTTCTGTGAATTTAGTAGATTCCTCCTTAAGGGGGTCACTGCACAGGAAAAAATACTTTTTGTTTATTGTTTTATATTACAGCTTATTCTTCTGTTTACAATGATGTATAACACTTATATAATACAAACATGTAAACTTACTTTATTTACATTTGAATGAGACCATGTTCTTGGGTTTTCAGCTAAAAACTGCAACTTCAGTGTCTTCTACAGCGTTTTACGAAAATTTTGTTTTTTTAAACAAATGCCCCTTTATATCAAATGCCAAAGGTATCTCTGCTTGAAATTTGTTGTGCATACTTATCAAACCCACCCATATTACTGGAAACTCAAATATAGTTAAACAAAATTAAATTAGCCTCTTTTTAAAAAATATATAGAATTTGAAAAAAAATTCAAAACAGGTTTTTTTTAAATTAGTAAAAAAGTGATTTTATAGTTTCCACATATGTAAAAAGGCATATATTTTAAGGGGGAAAAACAGAATTATGATATCTTTATTAGTTGCTGAGAAAAAGGGACATATGTTAACATGGTGGAAGATAGGGCGCAGTGACCCCCTTAAACACCTTTATATATTTATTAAAACATTAGGAAAATTACTTCTCTAATATTTATCTTTTAAATAGTAACAGTAATTATAGTTAAATGCTTAAAACCTGCACAGTTTTCTATTATTTTATTTGTAGGCCTAAAACCTTACATTGCTCATGCAACAATCAGTTCCAGGGGTGTTATTCACGTCACCCCTACTATAGATAGTTATTAGTGAAATGAAGCCAAGCCGGGACAATTGCTTTTGTGGTGTTCTTCATTGTACCACAGGACGTTACCCCAATAAACTGCAATTTGTATCCGGGGCAGTGTACGTTTGTGATAAAATAATAAACAATACAATGTGTATGCATACTCTATAGCTATGCTTTACCTTGGTCGGACGTCACCTTCAAATTATTTAATAGTGGAAGTTTTGAAATTGTACTTTTGTTTATTTTAGTTTTATGTTATGTTTCGTGGTTTTAGAGCTTAATATAACAGTAGAAGTTTGGTAGTAATCTATCTATTGCATGAAACCGTACTTTTGTTCTATTATGTCATATACAGGCGTCTCATAAATAAACAGCAAAACTTCGGCAAATGGTTCTATGGGTCAAAATAAAGAGAAAATCAAGAATAAATTTGTTTACAAAAAAGCTTCGTTTTCCAGATATCCGTCGTTTTGTTTATTTTACAAAATTATTCATATCTAGTGAACGGTTTAACCGATTGAGTTCAATTTTGGCATGAAGTTTAACCTAACAATGATCTATCTCAAGAAAAATAATCGATTCTGTCTAATTATGCGTTTCAAAATGTTGGCACAAGCAAAGCAAAGTTTAATCACATTTTGTTAATCTTATTTTAAATTTAAGGAAATATAACCTATTTAAACGTTTAAAATTAAAGTTTAAAGTTCCTAAAAAAATATAGTTTACTTAAAGTACGGTAGTTTATTGGTCAAATATAAAATTGTTAAAGATAGATGTCGGCAAATAAAATAACGTAGCAAAAATTTTACATATATTGTTTTTATAATTTAAATTAACAAATTTAGGAAAGTACTTATCAGAGAAAAACCCAGATTTTTAGTAATAAGAAAGAAATGCATATGTTATTTTATGTTACAATAAATAATAAACGCGACGATTACAAACAATTCAAACAAGTATTTAAAAAGGCAAAATCTCTATCTGTATCAAGTGTATTTGGAGGCTACCTAATAACACTTTTTTTTAAAACAGTTGTGATTAAAAGAGTTTTAAAAGTATTTAAACTGTAATACAACTTTAAAATAAATTAAAACTAAGTAGCCTACGAAATTTACTCTTTTAAAATTAGAGTTAAAACATTTTTCTATCTTAGAAGCCGAGATGAAATTACATCCGTTTTCGGACTTTCTATATGCTTCGTATATACATTTCTGTTTTCTCTAGATTACCAATTTTAGGGAATAAGTTATACAGAGAAGGTATAGACACGAAACTAATTAAAATTTTGTAACTACAGTAGGCCTATATTTTTCCAAAACTAACGTCGCGCCCATATTGAAACTTTTATCATGTGTGATTACTTTTATAGTGTTATGACACTTACTTAAGTTCAATAGAATTCAAAATTGTTAACGCCAGATAGGTACACCTTCTAACTCTTAAAGTTCATACCTACAAGTTTCTAGATTATTTACCTCTGCTGAAAGCCTTGATTCTCATGAATCATAATTTTCAAATAAACTGATTTAATACCTCAAGAAAAACTGGAGTCTCCTAACATAGAATACCAACAGCTAATTCCAGGAATTTAACACGTTTTTAGATGTAAAGTCTGAAAGGTACAGAGGTAAATTTTACCACAGTGAAAGATAAAATCTCCCAGCTCCAAAAGATTGAATATTCAAACTAAGTGTAAGTTCTGGAATAATTTGCATTTTTTAAACAAGAAAGTTTCAATTTAAACTTTAAAAATGGATTCGCTAAATGAAAATTTACCTTTTGGCGAATTAACTTTCTTCTTCGTTACAATTTAAATATAAACTTCCCAAGTGATTCGTTAAAAACTGTTCCGTTATTATGGACCAATAAACAAAATTGTGAGGAATAAGCTTCAAAATGTTTAGAATTTATGGATAAATAATTTCTTGTTACATTAATTGATTTATTAAAAGTTATTGCAATACATACGTCAAATACAAATTTTTAACTTGTTTTTCAAATGGTAAAATTTTATTGATAACGGAAATGTGAAGATTTTTACTATTTAAAAAAGGTTCTGTAGAGGAAGAATGATCAAAAGAGTTAGTTTAATTTTTGAATTATCAAAAATAACATATTTAGTTAAATTTGTTGTATTATGTGAAGAAATTTTAAAATCTTTTTTAAAAAATTAAAATATACAATATCAAAAAGTTGGTAATTATATGCTATTTTGTTATAGTTTTGTATACGCTAATTGTTACTTTCTTGTAAAGTGCAGAACAAGAAGTAACAACAATCTCTGGTCTTAGAACAATTTCAGCAGGCGTTCCACAATAACCTGTTTAAATCCCCACTTTACATAATGTTTGGTTTTTATTTTTTAACGTGTAAGAAAAACATAATTACAGAAACTTTACTTTTCCTCAGCAACTGAGTTCAAGGTACTTATATGTTCATGAAATATAAGTGAGGTAATTACTACAGAAAGCAATACACATTTTATATTAATTTTCATCTTAGTTATAACTTTAATATAGTTTCTCGATATGAAAATGATATTATAAATTATGTGTGTAGAGATTGGAAAGGGGTTTATATCTTCGCGTCCCAACCCCGCCTCAGACGACTGCTTCGCTTCGCTCGCAGTTGGAAAATTCTCTAAAGAATCTCGTTAATCTTTGGCTCGTTTGTACATAGGTGGCCGAGCACAAATCAGCTGTTTTATTTGGCAGCTGACTCAAGCTCATTAAACATTACCGGAGCCTCCTTCTCGGGTTAATAGCGGCTAAATGGATGATTGGATCTTGAATCTGACGGAAAATCTCTGCTTTGAAATTTAATTTTCTACAACGTTTGTATTTAACATTTTTTGATACCTCTTACCGTTTTCTTACTAAATGCGCTCAAAGTGGGAAAATGAAGAAATTGAAAAATTCGAAAAAATCTTTCCCGCCCAAAACGTGCTTCCAAAAT
>JAGFPH010002294.1:132255-151126 GCA_018207615.1 Philaenus spumarius | reverse complement strand
GGGGGGGGGGGGTCAGGTCAGGACCGGGGATTTGAATTTAAACCCTTTTAACACGTTCGCTGCTAAGGACGCACATGTGAACTTGACACTGAACACTATGAGAAGCGGCCGACGCACAGTGCATTGCACGCCAACCCCATATGGGAGTATTTTCAATACATATTGGATTGCGTGCTTCACACGCCAACTCCCGTATTGGAAGTATTTTCAAGTACACAGTGCATTACTTGCTTTTTTGTTGAACCTTCATAGTTTTCTTATTTAATAGATCAGATCAAGCTCGCAAGAAAGTAAGGCTGTAACCTACTGCATCCATGTGTATTGTACGTTGTAGTTTAATCAAGCAAAGTAAATATCAGTATGCATGCAATGCACAATGATGTAAAATATGTTGCTGGATCCTCTGTTGTGTTGCGTATTTTATAATTTAATTTGCACTTTTTTTTTAAATTTGCATTTAATTTAGTGGTAGGGCCTATTAACTTTTACTACTAAATTTCGGGATTTTGGGGAGGGGGTGGGTTTGACCCCTACCGCTCCCCCCCCCCCCCGGCTACAGCCTTGCTGCAATAGTCCTACGATTCTAATGCACATATATGAGTAAATGGTAATATTGGGATGTTACCTATTTTTAGTTCCATTTTGTGACTTGTTTTATTATTATCTTATCACGCGTTTGGGAGTCGAATCAGCATTTCACTCGTTGGAGATTACCACACATTAAGACCTACTCAACATGTACACGTTACAAGTATAAAGTCAAAGTTTGTGGGTACGGTCACATGTCCCGCGAGACACTGGCTCAAAGGTCATGGGGTTTGAGTTATGACCTCTGAGGTAGGCCTCATCAGTTTTATTAAAGTGTAAACTTATAGGCGCACCTTGGCGTTATGTTTGCTGGCAGTGAATATGATTTTACCGTCACGAATTTTATTATGCATTTTATGAAACGCTCTATTCCGCCAGTTTCAAAAAGTTTAGCGCCTTAGCCAGTTAGGCCAAGAAATAATTGCTAGTTTAGTATATTTGAATTGGGTGTATAAGTGTAACAGATTGTCCTACGTCATAGGCTTAACCCTTTAATGTTAACCCAATGTATAGTTTAATTGGTATTACATATGAAATGGACATTTTGCTTTCTCATCTCGTAAGTTGTATTAAAAATGGACATTGTGCTTCCTCATTTCTTAATTTGTGTTAAAAAGTTTGCAATTCTTCAGTGTGGTCTTAAGCCCACAATTTACATTTTTCCCTTATTGTTGTCTATATCGAACTGGACTGGAAAGATAGTTCGTCAGCTAGTATACGGACTTTTTTCCCAACATTATGCATTTTTTATACTTTTCAATTGAACTACTTTTTTATACTTTTACTATATATTACCATTGAATCCTTAAAGTTAATTGAATAACAAAAACAAACATTAATTTAGATATAATTCATTTTTATAATTTGTCGTGCGTATAAAAACTAAATGGAAATACTTTAGTCAAATATTTGTAACTGAAAAATTTTAATCTAAAACTCAATACTGTTAAAATGGTTAATAAAGGATATATTTCTCAGCAATTTATTTAATTAAATAATAAAAATGGTGAAATTGCACGAATTGACGAGAAAAACTTAAGTTTTATTTTCTCATACTACTTTATTCCTAGAATATTTTAATAAAATTGCATTGGAAAATAGTAAAAGCTTTGAAATCTATTTCGAAGCAGGTAAAACTGTTTGTAGTAATTATTAACAACAGCACATTCTATGTGTCGTTTATTTTAGGAGTAAAATGCAGTTTTTAAACCTATCTGACCAAGCTATGTCCTTTGATTTCATGAATTATGCATACGCAGTTTGGTGGATGGGAATTAAATATGCAAAATAACCGTATAGTATATTACAGCCTATACGGATAAAATGGCGATATTCAACGCGAAGTATTTTATAAAATTAAAATCATTTTTGTCGTTAAAAGTTGACAGATGTGTATACCTAGTTGGCTAATAATTTAAAACAATAAAATAGTTTAGTATTTATTGGTTTCGCCTTTGTGGTGTTTAATAAATTTAAAGTTTAATTCCACCAAACTGAGTTGATTTCATTCTAAATATTAGAACGGTGGACTGTAATGAGTAATGTAGAGTTTCTTCTTTTTCGTTAAATTGTTTAATTCTTACATAATTTGTTATGAATTTTAATTTGAGTAAATAGTGTTTCAGAATTCTTTGAAAATAAAAATTTTTATGTTTTGTTTCTGAAACAAAGCCAATTTAAAATATCGTTATTAAAATGTCAGAAAGTCACTAGTTTACACAGCAGTAATTTTGTTTTTAATTTATACATCAAAATAAACTATCTCAAAACATGGGAAAATATTTTAAGTTATAAACTTTGAAAGGAGTTTTATTTAAAAAAAATTAAAAATCACCCAAAACAAAATTACCAGCATTAAAAATTTTCATGTTCGACATCCTGAAAACCTTTGACTTTACAAACAATTTACTACAGACAAAAGTTGTAATTTTCCATGTTTTTTTTCACTTTTTGAAAAATCTTTCCACAACAAAGTTTTCGAGTTCAGTGACGATCTACAATAATCATACAAGATAACCTGGTTCTGTGTCATGCTCCGTATTTATTCAAAACAAGAGGTGCGTGGCTTAAACGTACTGTATTATTAATTATTACTATTTAGACCAGAGTTTATAAACGCTATTTGTCAACGTGTTTATTTTCGAGAAAAATTTGCTTCAGAAGAACCTTATTTCGAATTATATGATGAAAATTAATAAAAAAGCAACAAATACATATAATAAAAAGGTTTATGGTTATTTGTTAATTACAAGTTTTAAGATTAAGATGCTGTATTCTGTGTTGCTATTTATCTTGTTAACTAGTTCTTTAATATAAAATAGTTGTGTTTATTTAAATCATTTTAAGGGGTTAGCTACTGGAAAAAGTAAACAATAAATTAAAAAAAAAAAATATATTCATAATAACATTCCTCTTTATTTTCTGAACACAAAAAAATTTAATTTTGCCCGTTTGTGAAAAACATAATTTTTATAAATATGCACAGGTAGGAAGCATGTTATTTCTAGCATAGGTCTACTACAATAACACATTAAATAATGCCTACAATTGCAATCAGACATTTATTTATAACATTATCTCAGTAAAAGTCAACAAAATATGGTTATTTATAATGCAGAAACATAGTTATTATTAAATAACATATACAATTGTTTGTAGTGAATAAATTGTGCCCTAAAACTGTTGCAAAACTTCGTGGCTATTTCCCCAAAGCAAATAATTTTTGTGATTTCAGGTACAAAATGTTATATAACTCAAGAATAAGAAGTCACAGGAGGCTGATTTTTGTGTGGATATTCTATACTTCTTAAATATCTAAATTTTAATGTATTTAGAAGATATTCTAGTAAAAACTTGTTTATGAAAAGAATTATTCTGAATAACATGTTTTTACAGCAAAAACTTTTATTATATAAACTTTTGTCACTTATTTCCTTTATGTATATAAGTGGTTGTACAAGAGATTTTAGAACAATTGTTTAGCTTTAATTTAAGACCCAGTTAATTAAAATTGGACAGATGCATTTTTAAGAATATCAATTTTTAAAAGTAAAAATTTTGAACACAAATATTTTTTTTTTACGTAAATAATAATTAAAAAAATATTTAAATAATATATCGTTTAAATTAGACAAAAACAAGATATAAAAAAAATGAAGCTAAAATTTCAAATAACAAAGATTTGTATTATGTCCAGTGGCGAATCCTCTTGTCGTAGCTGGGATAAGTAGTTTGCTGTTTGTTAAGTTTGCCTTCAATTTATTTGAGTTAAATAGTTTTAATAGAAGGTATAAATAGTTCTGGTGTTTATTTATATTTACTAGCATTGAATAATCCATACTATAACTGTCGATAATGACCAGACTAAAGTTTTACCTAAAACTATTCCTTAACAATACAGGAAATTTAGCTGACATAACTTATATAAATAACCACTTAGAACCCGCTGTCAATGTTCAACCCCAGTAATCAATTCATCAGAGTTAGGAAAAGTGAAATACTCAGTCTTCATTCATCATTTAATTATGTCAGAGAGAAATACTTAATGTGTATATTGATTTGGTTATTAAAAACACGAAACAAAACTTTATTTAAAAAAAGATAGAAGTAGGTAATTTTAAATACACATAGTTAGCAATAAAAGATTATTAATAATAATTAAAAAAAGGAACAAAATTAATTAAATCATACAATTCTAAATTAATTTATAATGACCTGTATGCTGTCACTGATATTCAAAAAATATTTTATTTTAACTAAATAAAGCATTAATGTTTTGCATTAGTTGAAATGAAAGCAATTAGCATCAACTGTACGGAAAATTAGTTAAACTTGAGACTGAATGCGTAAAATGTAAAACTTGTCTTATAGGCCTACGCCAAAGATAAAAACAGGTCTTACACAGTCCAAACATAAACTGCCCATCCGTTAGATTATACAGTCTTTAAACCGAGCTAACCAATATGATGGATCTAAACATATTTAACAGTAGAGGGCTCCACCCCTGCTTGCTTCGCTCGCCATTCCCGCGGTGACTCGCGTCGAACAAATGCAAATAGGTTATTTTATATAAATAGGCCCTACTATAAAATTCTAGTATGTCTTATTTATTTTTAATTAGGATGTGACATATTGTTCTTATTTTTATTTTTTATAGGGGTTGTTACTACATTTTCACCCCTTGGCAGAATGCGACAAAATGACAATCTATGATAACATTTTTTTATGTATGCTGTAAGATGTAAGAAATAAATGTACAAATTTTCAGCTCTCTAACTTTAAGCAAAATATAAGAATTAATTTGCACTTTTATCACATTTTCACCCCTTAGAAGCACGCGACAAAATGCAAACCTTGTTTACTTTCTCTATTGTTCACAGTAGGATATAACACAAGTAAAACAATTAGAAACACTGAAGCCCCAACCACAAGTTCGGTGAATAAACTACACAAATAAACTGAAACATTTGTTAATATAGTTATTCTAGTTCCCTGATGTACAGTTCGGTAAACAAGTTACCATCATCGGAGGGTTCTAAGTCTAAACTCATAAATGTACTAAACTTCAGCTCTCTAGCTTTAAGAAATAATAGTTATTGTTTTAGGTTTTGTTTCTACCCTTAAATCAAAATTAATTCTAGCCTATAATACTCAGGGAGAGTCTAGCTTTTATTAGTAAAACTATTTTTTCAATCGGTTCAAAAGTTATAGAGTTAACCCCCTACATACAAACAACTAAATTCTACCTCTTTATAATATTACTAGGGAAAATCTCTGCGTGCTCCGCACGCCAACCCCGACCCCGTTGTAACCTTCTACACACATAATCATGTTATGCTTTCTTTATAATAAAGGTGTAAGACTAATAATAACCCCAAAGCTAAGTAGGTAAATAAATGTTCAAATCAAATTATTTCGTATATTTTATAACTGCAGTTATAATAAAGGTTACAAGAACCATCAAGGCTCAGGTCTACATTTTAATAAAAACCTTACCTAAAAGATAGAAATACAAATAATTGCTTCAAAGTTTGAAATCAGCTGTAAATGGAAATATAAGAGCAAACAATGTGTTATCTGTTATTTTATTATATTGGTTGCTGTGGTAATAAATGTAAATAAATGTGTTTGTTCTAGGCCTAACCTAAGAAATTTTTTCCGACTAAATTTACAAATATTGAAATAAAAATATTTTCATCAAAATGAATTATGAACTATGTTACTCAGGGTTAGTGAAACTTTTTATTAGTACAACTATTTTTTCAATCGGTTCGGTGATTCCAGAGATTACCCCCTACGTACAAACAAACAAATTTTACCTATTTATAATATTAGTATAGATAAATGGTACAAAGTCTACAAACACAGTTCGGACAAAATATTTCAATTGCGTCCCCATCAGTGCGATTTTACGTTGAATCTCAAACGCTACTCAAATGTATTTTAATAGTCTAACAATCGTTCTACCACTCTGACTCATTTTCAATTCTGATTGTATTTAATTTTTGGAAGAATCAAACTGTATTATTTTGCATATTTAGTTTTCAGGAGTTACTTTAATACCGAATGGTTTAGTGAATAATTCATACAGTCGAAAATCCCTGGTATTAAATATTAATTGTCTGAAATGTATATAATCATTAATATGTAATACACTCGTGTACAAATGGAATCCATCTCCGCTCTGCTTATTTCATTTTTGGTTTATTTAAACACTCCAAATCAATTGATTCTTGAAGATCTGTACTCTATTGCTAACCATCATCATTCATACTGAAGTTATATAATTATTAAAAATTAATTATATTATTTTTCTTCGTTAAACAATCCTTATTATTACTTAGATCACCGGTTTCTGTGTGACTAAGCCACCATAACCACAAAATATTCATAGTAATTAATTTTCCACATTCCAAGCATAAAAATATTTTACTTTTCAAGACATAAAATAACAAACAGTACACATTATAAAACTTTACACTTCACACATACGGGCATATGTAAGACGTTGAAACACGTAAATTAAAATATCAAATTGATTCTTAGTCTTTCTTCCACACAATCTGAATCTCAGCAAGTAATAATAAGGCTTGTTTGACTGGAAAAAAATAAGGTGATCAATTTATAATAATTACACAACTTTAGTGTGAATGATTATAAATACAAATAAGGAATTTTCAGTTTTGTTCAATTTAAATCAATCATGTGACATAATATGCATATGTCAAGACCATCACATTTATGCCTAACGTATCTAATCATGTATCATACCTTATTAGAGTAAAAAATCTAGCCCTACTGCAAAAATGTTTTCGATGAAAGATTGATCAGTGGTTGTAATGTTCTATGTGTTATTATTTTAACATTTTATATGTTATTTCTTCAAGTTGATTTGTGGTTTACAGCGTACTCTACTTATATTCTATTCTGTACTTATTTATTAACAACTAGGGAAAACCCCTGCTTGCTCCTCACGCCAAACCCTTTGGAACCTTCTATACACACAATCATGTTATGTTTTCCTTATAATAAAGGTGTAGGATTAATAATAAGCCCAAAGCTAAGATGTTAAATGAATGTTAAATGTTAAAATCAAATTGTTTCGTATATATTATAACAGCAGTTATAATAAACGTTAAAAAAACCAGAAAGGCTCAGGTCTTCACTTCAATAGAAATCCAACCTAAAAGATAGAAATACAAATAATGGCTTCAAAGTTTGAAATCAGCTGTTGATGGAAATACTGGAGTAAACAGCTGTATTATCTGTTATTTCATTCAATTGGTTGCTATGGTAATAAATGTAATTACATGTGTTGATTCATCAGTCTAGGCCTAAACTAAGATTTTTTCCGACTAAATTAACAAATATTGAAATAAAAAATATTTTTATCAATATTATAAAGGTTAAAAGAACCAGCAAGGCTCACGTCTACACTTTAATAAAAACCTAACCTAAAAGTTACAAATACGAATAATTGATTCAAAATTTGAAATCAGCTGTTTATGGAAATATTGGAGCAAACTGCTCTTTTATCGGTTATTTTGTTCAATTGGTTGTTATGGTAATAAATGTAAATGCATGTGTTGGTTTATCAGTCTAGGCATAACCTAAGATTTTTCCGAATAAATTTACAAATATTGAAATAAAAAAAGGTTTTTATCTAAATGAATATGCAACTCAGGGATAGTGTAGATTTTTATTAGTAAAACAATTTTTGCAATCGGTTCAGTAGTTCCAGAGATTACCCGCTACATACAAACAAACAATTTTTACCTCTTTATAATATTAGTATAGAAGTATATATATGCACTTAAACTTTAAAAATTATTTGTTTTAATATCGAAAAGAATTCTGGCACTCAATAACTCCAATTAAATCTGAGTTTATAAGAATGTAACTGTAATTCTGATTAAACCAACCATCAAGATACTACGAACACTGTATCTAACATATATACAGGCATATATACAGAAAGATTTATAATTGTATTTTATGTTTCGCGATCTACGAGTTTAGCTACATTGCCATGGAAATTTGAACAGCGGTCTATACAGGCTCAACACCAGGAAATACAAATTATGTTGGTTACCATTTTGGTTTGTTCCCTATCCTTACAAATTGTTGTTTTACTACCAGCTAAATTAAAATTGTCAAACAATTTGTGGCTACTTTTTTTCAGTAAAGCAATATGGTTCCGTTTCCATTTTATTCTAAATAAAAAAACGACAGGTTTCCCTCTCTGACATGGTTAAATGATGAATGAAGACTGAGGATTGCACTTTGTATAACTCTGATGAATGGATCACTGCAGGTAAACCATTGACAGTGTCCTGGTGTGTTAGAATAACTTCTTCGTTTGGATTGCAAAGAATATGGCAAAGCTTTTCGCCAATATTCACTTTATTCTAAAGAGAGCTATGATTAATATCAAATGAATGAAACAAATAAACTGTGCTAATTATTACAAAACATGGATTCACATAAATACAGTATATGGTTCGAACCCCTCACTAGTTTACGATTCAGAAGACTATTTAATTTCCCAACTCAAAATTAACTCGCTCTTTAATTAACCTTAAGTACTATGGACGTTTAGAGTAACATACATACTATAGAGGGGTCTGTGAGACGAGACAACATAAAAATTTAAAAGTTTCTAAAAAAAAAAAATACTTTTAAAATTTGCCCATAGTCTGATTTGTTGCTTGTGTATTGAAACTTAACAAGACACTTATTAATCTTAATTTTTTTATGTATTTTTTTGTTTTATTTGTCCCAAGCCATCACAAAAAGTACATAGTTTTAAACACGTTTTTAGCATCTTTTTACATACGTTAGTAAAAGATAAAAAATTTGAAAAATGGTATTTTATAAATACTGTATAACACTTAACGGCCTTTTTTTGAAAGGCTAAAGTTTGTTAAAAAAAGAGTTCAACGTATAGGATTAAAATAATTACACAAGTACTATGGAGGGATCTGTGGACCGATATATCATATAAATGAAAACAGTCCAATAATAAAAGGCAATTGAAAGATTTAAATTATTATGTGTGTATGTTGCCGTTAAGGCTGGTAAAAGAATTGAAGAAAATTCGTGATGAACTTCGTTCCTGACGAGGGTCCCACGACCGCATACATTTACTTTTTTTACAAAACTCTAATTTCCTATCTATTATCTCGAATAGATCTACCAATACCGATAAAGAAGATGTTCTTTATCATTTAGAACTCACAATTTATGCAGTGAAAATTAAATGTTAAAGCAGAACAAAGTTAAGTCGAAAGAAGCTGCGAAGGATATTAAAATTTCAAATTTTATGCACAAAGTTTCTTCTTGAATATATGCAAATCATAGTTCTACTTCTGGTTGTCAAATAGTTAATTTAAAATCAGGTGATTAAAAGTTGTACCTGAAATTTAGCATAATATACAGGGTGTCTCGGAAAGTCAGGTCTAACAGTGAACCAAGTACTTATGCGTTTGAATTACTGTTGGCATAATTGTACACGGAAAAATCTTATAATGAAAAACCTAAATAACACTATAACCTTTAACACTTAAACAGGTTTCCGAAAGTAATGTTATTGTTTCCACACACTTATTATACGTTATCCGCATAAATTATATTCCAATTACGTTATTAATGAATGTAGCAACATAACATATACATTACTGTTACAAATTAATTCCCCCCACTAGGCAGATGTCAAACTGCTAATATTTACTTTCGTCCTATGAAACGTTACTAAAGATTTTTTTTTTGTGGGTGATCGAACATTTTTACTCACGCAAGACTTAACCTGACTCCAAAGTGTTACCAATCAGCCGAATCAACCAATGTGGAAGCTCTCATAACTTTGTTTAAGGTTTTTTTTAAATAATTGCAATCCTTTCCCTTCTAAAAACAACTTCTGTATTGAGTTATTATAAATGTGATTTCATTTTATCTGTTAAAGCACTACAAAATGATTAGAGTAATGGAATTACTGTATTTAAAACTTATTACTAGTTCAGTAAAATACATTTTTCTATTCCAAAAAAGTATATATTTAAAACAAAAGTGTATTTATTATTTGTATGTACGCTTTGTTTTGACTTTTACAAACAAAATATACACATCGAGAAGTAGATATTATTAGAAAATTGAAATGGGGGAGTAATTAAGTAAAATAGTAACTTTGTATGGGAGTGATTAGTTAAGTGGGGTTGATAGGTAGGAGAGTAGTTTGTTATGGAATTAATTAGGTAGGAGAGTAATTAGGTACTGGAATATATAAGTAGACAATTAATTGGGTAGGAGTGGAATAGGGAGGTTAGTAATTAAGTAGAAGAGTAATTAAGTAGGGCATTAATTAAGTAGATCAGTCATTAAGAGTAAATCAGTAGAGGAGTAATTAAGTAGAGAAATAATTAGGTAGGAGAGTCATTAGTAGTGTAGTAATTAAAAGTATAATAGTAATTCGGTAAGTAAGTAATTAAATATTAGAGTAATTAGGTAGAGAAGTAATTAGGTAGGAGAGTAATAAATTAGCTAAAATATTAAGTAGAAGAGTAATTAAGTAGGATGTAACTAAGCAGGAGAGTAATTTATGTAGGAGATTAATTAAGTAGATCAGTCATTAAGAGTAAATCATTAGAAGAGCAATTATGTAGGAGAATCATTAGGTAGAGAAGTAATAAGGTAGGAGAGCCATTACGTAGATTAGTAATTAAAATTATAATAGTAATTAGGTAGAGAAGTAATTAGATATTAGATTAATTAAGTAGATAAGTGATTAACTTGGAGAGTACGGTAATAAATTAGCGGAGATATTAAGTAGCAGACAGAGTAATTAAGTAACAGAATATTATGGTACGACAGAAGAAAGTAAAAATAGTAACACGAATCTTATAAAATTATTACATGCAATGAAATGAATAGTACGATATAATTACATGCAAATACTAAATATTATACAAATTCAAATGTAATATGAATTTCAGTGTGTCGGGAATATTATATAGTTAATATGATATCGTAGCAAAATTGTATTGTTGGAAAATCATCCCTTGTAACTTGGTACTCTTCAACAATATATGTCAAGAATTAGTTACGTTGTTTATTGACGTAATGTGACATGTATAGTTAGTCGGTTACAATAGAGATATGTCCAAAGTAGTGGAGTAGTAGACAAATAAAATACAAATAGTCTCATTGTCAAACCGTACTATTACACTTTATTTAGGTTAGTTAAAGTTTGACTATTGTCTGTCAAGTTGTATATATATATTATCTCACTATGTTCAATATTTATTTATATTATGTATTTTGAATGTCACAAGTACACTGACCCGGAAAAACATTACTGTTTATGCTGGGTAACTTCCCATACTATTGCTGTGGCACAAAGAAGTTCACCACAAAAGCAATTAATTGTCTCGGCTCGGCTTCATTTCACTAATAACCACTACAGTAGGGGTGAAGTGAATAACACACCTAGAACCGATTGTCCTATGCAGAGTATATTATTACAACTCCAGCAATAAATCAATACATTAACTACGTACATCCTTGAATCAAATTTAGCAAAAATTGCAGGTTTTAATAATTTTATTCTAGAATGAATATTACGAGTAATTATTTCTAAAAAACGTAGAAATTATGAAATTAGAATATTTCGAAAGGTTGAAACATATATCTAATCTGTGGCTGTGAGATGTCGTTCTATCATTGAGTTATCCGTTTCGGTATTTTTATTCCGCCTTAAAAAAAAAACATAAGTTAAAAATTGGTTGTTTAAAATCCGTCCAGAAGGTGAGTAATAAAGAAAATATTGTTACTGAGTCTAATTATTACTCCTTCCTATTTGCATGAACAAATTCTGGTGATGTACTCTTTTAATCAGACTTTAACACGTAATCAGAAATATGGTTTTTCCAAAACAAGTCAATCGCACCAAAACTTGTATCCCTGAAGGACTCAAGTCATTAAAGTAACTTCTTCGTGGAAGACGTAGTTACGTCGTATAATTAGTGAGAAATTTAAGTAGACAGTCGATTTGTTTAAGAGAACTGATTGCCGCAGGTTGAACGAATAACACCCAGGGCAATACACGCTTACACGATTAATGATACTTGAAGAATAAATTGTAGAAGTACACGTGCCATAACCTAAAGGAAGTAGTCCATGTAGTTTAGCCTATATTACATAATAATGTTTAGAGTGAACTAAATTTAGCAATATTTCAACATACATTTATTGCAATTTAAATATATTATGTGCATTACATATTTTTAACTGTGTTGAGAATCTTACTATTTTGAAACGTATTATACAACTATAATATATGATTGAATAATCTAAAATAGAACTTTTTCGTTGGTTATGAAAAATCAGTTTGCTTTGTTCTCAAAGTGATTTCCTCTTATTTAAAAGATAATTTCAAGTTCTAAGTCACTGTGCAGCTAAATATTTGATTTACACTTTTATTTTTGTTACATTCAAAGTTTAAAAATCGCATCAGTATGCTACAACTAAATTAATAGGGGATAATTGGTTCTAAACAGCGATAACCTAACTGAGTTTAAAATAAAAAAGTTATTTACTTTACTCTACTGTCAACAGATGATTTAGGTTATGTTATTGTTGATGTGTCTTATTTAGGTCTGATTTGTTGCTGTGTATGTTGGTGTGTAATTGAACTAAGTAATTTTGTTTGGGCTTTTTTTGTCATCCCTGATAATAAATGAAAGTAATATTGTCAAGATACGTAGTAATTGAATTGAGAATTTGAATACTTTTAATAAATTAAAAATGTGAAAAACAAGTTGAATTTAGTTGCTTTACATCAAAATTGGTCGAATTCGACCACAGGAGATACTCGTTATGGATTAAAATGAGTTGTAAGACAGATGAAAGATCAAATTCAAGAATTTATGATGAGAAAATAATTTACAAAAAAAAAGAAGAAGAAAAAACATACAAACTCTACTTAAACCTATTTTATGAACCTGGCTTCATATAAGTACTTAAACAAAACATAAATTTTCTATTAATTGTTCCATTTACTTGTACCCTAAAAGCATTCCAAATTTCATATGTCTACCTATACAAAATGTGTTTCATAATATTGATGATTGAGTGAGTAGTAGTTTGCACGTTTTAAATCCATTATCTTTTGAACGGTTTATAGTAAATTTTAAAAATGTCGACATGGTAAAATGGTCTTTGATCTATTTTTTATTTATTTTTGTTTATAGAGGACGTTTTTGTGGTGTGCCAGTCTGTGACAAAATTAGGAAAGCGTACTGGGTAACCAAAAGACGGCACATGTCAACCTACTATCAAAAGTTACTTTAAAAAGAGATACACAAAATATTTAAATAATTGTGTTATTTGCTCACCTTAATTGACGAACCTGAAACCTTGAATCACCCATTCACAATGGTATAACAAAGAAAACTCCTTAGAAGGTTTAATAAACAATTTTGTTTATTGTAAAAAAAAATAGTAATATGCCCTTAAGAAAAATTGCAAAAGATTTATGCGCCCTTAATGAAAGTTTACAATTTAATTATATATATTTATTAAAACAAAATAAACAAACCCTTCCCTTAAATTTAATTATTAACAATCCCACCCAATTATTTCAAAAAAGTTTGTTATACAGAAAAATATATCAATACATAGTTGCACAAAGTTAGGTGTTGTGTATCATAACAACAGAATAAATTGTTTAACAAGAATGGTAGAGTTTACCTATGTAAATGCACTTAACCTAACATTTGTATGTATATGAAACTAAATCTATCTATTATATTATATTTTATAGTTGGCCAACTTAACTTAAGGTTTTAGAAAAATATTAAAATAAAAGGTGAAAGAATATATATATATATATATGTGTGACGTCACTAAAGGAATTTAGATGAAACCCTGGGGGTTTGGATTATTCTAAATTTTGCTAGCATGGCCTCCCAATTTTTTTGTTAAAAGAAAAATTTCAAAAAAGGTTTTTTATATATCTATACATATAGCCTTAAAAAAAGATCAACTCAACCTCATAACAAATCACATAAAACAAAACACTTTTGATGAAACAGAATTACTTTGTAGACTTATAAGGTTATTTAAAGTTGGCGGTGATACATAAATATATATTATAACTGTAGAGTACTTAAAGAAATGTAGAGTTTAAAGTTGAAAAGACCATGAAGCAGAATTAAATGTAGATTTGAGTCAGGCACAAAGTTGGATTAGGCCTGGAGTTGAAATAGTCCTAGTTGTAATAATCCTCTACTTGAAATAGGCCATTAGTTGAAATAGGCCATTAGTTGGAATAGTCCTTTAGTTGAAATAGGCCATTAGTTGAAATATGCCATTAGTTGAAATAATCCTTTACTTGAAATAGGCCATTAGTTGAAATAGGCCATTAGTTGAAATAATCCTTTACTTGAAATAGGCCATTAGTTGAAATAATCCTTTACTTGAAATAGGCCATTAGTTGAAATAGGCCGTTAGTTGAAATAATCCTTTACTTGAACCAGTGTATAACACTAGTAAGCGGAGATTGGCTCTAAAACATAATTAAAGTAACTTGTCCAAAGAAGACAAAAGAGTAAAGTTCAATTATTTACAAACTGAAATTGAAATAAACTTAACACATGGTTTGTGGTCTTCCAATGTGCAGCTTGAAACGAGTTGCAGAATAATTACAGAATGAAGTTTCTAGTCATGATGTCTTGAACAGAAAAACGATCAGCTGTCGCCACAGCCTTTCGTATTTCATGCAGGCCGAGTTAAGAGTCAACGCTCTGTAGACTCTATGTTCGTTACAGTTAGTGCAATTGTCTGACGATATTGCGCGCTGGTCGTTTACGCATTTGTCAGTCGGTTTTGTATCGCGCATGTAATAACGGCACAGTGGTATTCGTATAAGTAATAGTAAATATAGTTATTTCAGTGGATAGGATTGCAACGTAAATTGGTAAACAATAGCATTATACCTTAACAAAAATCGTTATAAAACACTCGAGGAAATACTATTGTGTCACTAGCTAAGTTAGCATAGAGTAGAGAAAGAACTGTTTGGAACTGGGAATTTATTGTCTCTATGTAAAATATATATCTGGAAGCGTTCCCGAAGTAGAATGCGATAATCCTGGTTTTTTATCATATGATCTGAATCAGATGTAAGTTATAGGTAAATGTTTTTTTACAGTAATCCGATTTATATTTAAACATATACTGTTGAAAATAGTTATAAATTGCATCTGCAATAAATATGGTAGAGGTTGTCAGGAATATATTGGTAAACACAAATATCCAACGACTTTTATAATTAACATTAATAATATAAAATAATTCGACCACGCAGCTGAACCGCTGATGTGAGTTGATCGAATTTCCAAAATTAAATTTATAGGCCTGTGTTTTAGGGTTTCAACCAACAATTTGTGAAATAGGTGTATTCACGACGGTGCTGAATAGCTGCAAAATGGTTCGCACGAAATTCCGCATATTGGGAGTATCTGCAATACATAATGCATTGCGTGCTTCGCACGCCATTCCGCATATTGGGATTGCCTTCAATACACAATACATTGCGTGCGTCGCATGCCATTCCGAATTTTTTGAGTATCTTCAACACACAATGCATTGCGAACGTCAACCCCACGGTAAAATCCACTACATGGCTTTGAACCGAGTACTTGTATGGTATTTTACGTTTTGATCGATTTTGGGGAAAACAAGCGCGCTATAAGGTCGCGTAAAAAAACAAAATGTGCAGACTAACATTCTACATTTATATTTGTAGGAAAAGCTCTAAAAACATTCATTCTCGTAGGAAAAATTAAAAAAATTTGTTACTTCCGGTCAAAAAACGTGCTTCCGGTTGTTGGATTTTTTTTGGCTAAAAAACTCGTACGAGCGAGACAACCAACATGTGTTCCAAATTTGGACCAAATTGGACTTAAAATACGGCCGCTAGAGTGCGAACACATATACATTTATATATATGATTTTAATTACAACCCAAAACGTGTTCTGGGGACTATGAACGGTGCTCAATTGTTACTCCCGACCTTGGGTCTTACGATAAAGGCTACTGCAATAGCCCATTTTTCCTATGGAAAACCGCTAATAAATGAGTATATAGTAAAAAACATTAGGAATATTCAATAAAAATTGTAAAACTTAGGAACAAGTCAGACAGTTGATGAAAGATATCAGACAACAACGGATGTAAGATTCACACAGGATTCTCCAAACACTATAAGCGGCAATATTCGGTGAAAACCAAAATAAATGAACCGAAATAGGTCGAAAGATAGTCCGTCTTCAGCAAATGAAAAACCAATCAGATTGATTTAAAATCCAATTGGCCAATGAGAATAAAATGCTGAAAACATGCAGAGAACTACGATGATGAGCCTGAGGGAACGAGATCGGAAAAAGTTCGGTGTGAATGTGTAAAACTCAAATCTTTAAACATCTTTTCCTTTTGTATAAATAAAAAATGAGCAACCACTTCGACAAGGAAATCATCAAACGGGTTCACCAGGGAATATCAAAATCAACAAGATGCATTGAAGTAAAAAAGAAAAAGTACTAAAATTCAATCCAGTGAAAGTGTTAAGAGCGTAAGGGTCAAAGATAACAGATGATCTAAGTAGAATTAATTTTATTAATTTATTGTACGGCAGATATCAAGGTGTAAACATAAATATAAATAAACAAACGAAATCATAAACCAAAGAAATAATTGTATTATATTATTATGTATTCTAAGGCCTTATTAATTGGGGTTGGGGAACAAAACCCCACCGAAATCCCCAAATTTAGTAGTAATAAACGGTACCAGATAAATGCCACATACTTTCTCCCAGTTGAAACTGTATACCTTCCCAAGAGTAGCATAGGAGGTGGTTATTTAGAATTGCAAAAGTAGGAAAATGTTACCATAGAAAATATTAGATGCATGTAACACACATCCATATTATATTATTATTATTATTTAAACTATTCGATCGATTTCGAACAAATTTGCACCAAACATATGAATTAAGCTTGTATCGGACCGTTGGTATGGTCTCCAGCTCTGTACACATCCTTACAGACACACAGACACACGGACAGACATTACCAAAAAACACATTTTTGGGTTCAGGGAGCACCACAACAAATAATTAAACTAAAAATATTCAGGGAGCACCAACACAGATAATTCCACTAAACATTTTTTGGGGCTTCGGGGAGCACCAAAACAGGTAATTCCACTAAAAATTAAAATTCGAAAATTTTGACGAAAGCAATACTTTCTCCATATACTACGTATAGGAGGAGAAGGTAAAAATTAATTCTAGGTTTAAAAAGTGCAAACTAAATAATAAAATAGACAACACAACAGAGGATCCGGCAACATATTTTACATCATTGTGCACTGCATGCATACTGATATTTAGATTTGCTTGATTAATCTATAACGTACAATACACGTGGATGCAATAGGTTACAGCCTTACTCTCTTGTGAACTTGATCTGATCTAAAATAAGAAAACTATGAAAGTTAAACAAAAACTTTAACAAAACACGCAATGCATTGTTTATTAAAAATTCTCCTAATATGGTGGTTGGCGTGCGAAGCACGCAATGCTTCGTGTATTGAAAGTACTCCCAATACGGTGGTTGGCGTGAAAAGCAAGCAATGCTCTGTGTATTGAAAATTCTCAAAATAAGGGGGTTTGCGTGCGAAGCATTAAATTTTAATAGAAGCATTATGAAAAATAAGAAGTAGATTTTTACGAAATAATTATGTTTTACTATTATACTGTATAATTAATTGCAATCATATAGTTGTTGGTAGAGAATATAAGGGAAACCAGTTAATAATATGTAATAATCAATTAATATTTACCTTTAAAAACTGTATTACTGATTACGTTACATAATTATTAACAAATATCCTTAAATTAAGTAATGTGAATTATTTAAAACATTTTTAATTCAAGATCAGTTTAAATATGTCCATAAGTATTTCATTTTTACTTTTTTATTATAGTATAGTACAGAGAAAGTATAGTGATCGCAAAAAAATTGATGTTGATATTTTTGTGGAAGTATCAGTTTTGGGACCCCCTGAGTTAAAAAAATGTGGGTTTTACAAAATGTCTGTCTGTATGTATGTACACAAAGTTAGAGAGAAAACTATTCGACCGATTTCGATAACAATTTGCACCAAACGTGTCAATTAGGCCTATATAGAAGCACGAAAAAAGGTTTTGAAAATTTTTTTAAAACAACCCCCTTTTTTTCCAAAAACCTCCAAAAAATCAGTTACTATTATTTAAAAAAACAAACAGCTAATATGCACAAAAAAAAAACACCATCTTTCTAAAAATTGGCATTCAGCTAATAATAATAATATATATTAGTTACTCTCCTACTTTATGTATCCCCTCTCCTACTTTATGTATCCCCTCCCTTCTCCCTCTATTTTAATACTATTATAAAGTCACAATAAGTCTGTTTAATAATTTAAATATGTTTGTGAGAAAGTATGTGCCAGTTTCTGGTACCGTTTATTTCATCTATTATTGTTGTGAATAAACAATAGAGATTTTTCTATTTATAAAATGACTACATCTTTAGTTGGCAGTGCATACTAGAAACTAAATTTATCTTCTCAATGAAGAGAAAAGAACGAGATGGAACGAATCCAAATGTGGGCGTAACAATCCTAGTTGTTATCTTCTAGATCGGTGACTGTTAAATTTATATCCACATATATTCGCACGTA
>JAGFPH010002294.1:115914-132155 GCA_018207615.1 Philaenus spumarius | reverse complement strand
TGCTTCACTTAAACATATTCAAACATTCATCTTGACTCGCAGTACTCTAGAAAAGCTCTAACATTAGTCTTATTGTCCTTTTATACAAGTATTTAAAGAATACAATTTATGTTAACATTCTCTCTATAAGTTAAATTGTATTTAACGTTTATTATTCGTTAATATTAAGATTTTCATTAGCACAGGACAATGTAATATTTTTTAAGATTGAAAAGTAATTTGGGAAACATTTGTGAATTTAGTTTTTTAAAGTATATTCACAGCAGTTTCACGACTAGGTTACAGTTGAAATGCTAGGAAATTCTAACGTTTAACTTTTGACATTCTCATGCATATAATTGGCCTTGACTCATGAGAAATATTATTTCTAAACATAAAAACACAGATCACAACTTTCACAAAGTACGATTCATGGTCAAACGCGTTTCAACCACTAGGTCGTCATCTTCAGACATATTTGAGCTACATCTAAGTTATAACTAACTAAACAACTTGTTAATCTACATATTTAGGGTATTTAGGGTACCCTCTCATAGTAGGGTATTGTCTTAGTTTAGAAACAACCAATAGCGTTAACAGTAACAACATAATAGTACAAGCAAACTTATATTCTTATAGTTAAAATTAATACCCTAATATGAGAGATGGTATAACCATGTACCATAACACCTTATTTAGGTAGTTATAAAATAGTTTCATCTGAAATGTCATTTAAAATTACGACATTGTCTTTGAAACGCGGTTGACCATTAAAGGTGTTTTGTGTTTGTGTTTTTAGAAATTACCATTACTATAATCTCTTTGCTCCTTCATTTTCAGTAAAGTCATTCAGAGTTGTGTTTGCGATTTCAAACAGTTTCATTGTATTAAGTACTTTAATTGTTTTTATTACATATATAATAATTCCCCCAAACGATAAATAGAAACACATCTGTTAAGTAAGTTTATTCTATTCTGTGAGAAATCGACGTGTTTTGACTGGACTATAGAGCAAGGACGAAAACTTGTCTTTTATTCTTACCATCTGCGACCTATAATAATCCCACAAAATACGCTTTTCTGTCACACAATTACCGATTTCCTAATGTATAATTTCTCTGCACTTCAGGTATTTCCATATATTAGATAGCAGACAGTGGGAAAGGCATTGGTGATTCCTTGAGTCTGGTTTCCTTGACAGAACAAAACGTTTTCTGGTAACCTAAACGCAGGCCTACGCTTAACAACACATTCTATCTAAGCTGTTTGCAAAAATAACTTTTGACAACACTGTTGCAATGCAATATTGTAGAATAATAATTCAACTTGAACTGACAGTAGTAACATTATGTTGTTGTACGTTTATTCTATTTCCTGCAAAACACGTGTATCTATTGGGCCGTGATATAATCTTGCATGGCATTTTCCCGTCTGCGGCCCATCCTAGCTCCACACGCCAACCCCCGATAGAACCTTCTAAGAATATATTATGTTCTGTTTTATTTATAACTAGGGGAAACCCCTGCGTGCTCCGCACGCCAACCCGGTTGGAACCTTCTATACACATAATCATGTTATGTTTTCTTTATAATAAAGGTGTAGGATTAATAATAACACCAAAGCTAAGACGGTAAATAGTTTTAAATGTTTAAATCAAATTATTTCATATACTTTATAACAGCAGTTATAATAAAGGTTAAGAGAACCATTAAGGCTCAGGTCTACACTTTAATAAAACCCTAACCTAAAATTAAGAAATTTACAAAATTTGAAATTAGCTATTAATGGAAATATTACAGCGAACACCTGTTATCTGTTATTTTATTCAATTGGTTGCTATGGTAATAAATGTAAATACATGTGTTGATTTATTGTATAACCTAACCTAAGAATTTTTTCCGACTAAATTTACAAATTTTAAAATAAAGTAATGTTTTTATCGAAATGAATTATAGCCTATGTTACTCAGGGATAGTGTAGCTTTTTATTAGTAAAACTATTTTTTCAATAGGTTCATTACTTCCAGAGATTACCCCCTACATACAAACAAACAAACAAACATACAAACATACAAACAAACTTTACCTCTTTATAATATTAGTATAGATAAAGGTGTAGGATTAAAAATAACCTCAAAATTAAGATGGTAAATAACGTCAATGTTCAGACCAAATTATTTCTTATATTTTATAATAAAGGTTAAAAGAGCCAGTATGGCTCAGGTCTACACTTAATCAAAAACCTAACCGAAAAGTTAGAAATACAAATAATTGTTTCATATTTTGAAACCAGCCGTTAATATTGTTTACTCACTATCAATTACCGTGTATTATAAATAAATAGACCTACTATTAAATTATAATATGTCTTATTTATTTTTAATTAGCATGTAACATATTTTTTTTTAAATTCCGTAACGCAAGTTTTTATTGGTTTGTGTGTTGAAACATGTGTTGGTTCATCTAGGCCTAACTTAAAATATTATTTTGCACTGAGCTGGACATCCGAATTCAACTGTTTTATCTGTTATTTTATTCAATTGGTTGCTATGGTAATGAATGTAAATACATTCAAGAAATATGTGTGAATCAAAGATAACCTACTTCAATAAAGTGCATTCAGCAACAGCAAAATTAAACAACCTACCTCAACAAAGTAAATTACAACATAAACAGACCATGTTATGATAATAAAACGTGAGCTATTACAATCAGATGATCTGTGCAATAGAACTCCAAATGATAATAAAACATGTGCTGTTATAATCAGCTGATCTGTGCTATTCAGTTGATCAGTAAAAACAATGTTATAGAATAGAAAAATAGTAAAATTTTAAGGCAAATATATAGTTAATTACCTTTCGTTTAACACAAACGCATGTCAATCGGTCCAATAGAACTCCAGATATCACTCGGAGTAGGCTTAAAATTTTACCCCATGTTAAATTGCCATAAGAGATTTTAATTTCCGTTTTTAGAAAATTGAGTGGGTAACAGCTGAAATCCAAGTAAAATGGGCAAATATACAGACATTTGCCTTTAATTTGGTACCAACTGCGGGTATATCGGTCCAGTAAAACTCGAGATCTCACTCGGATTACAAAAATTCTTTCCAAATTAACATATAGATTATGTTAAATTGAAGTGATTTAATAAAAATCTTAAAATATTTTCAACAAACATAATTGAAACACTAATCTCCAGAAATCATGTTTGGTTTAAATATTAAATCAAATCTCTAAAGTATAAATGTTTAAATTAATTTAACGATTTCTACTATCACTTGTATTTATGTAAGAATTATGGAAAAGTAGTACATTTGTTTAAAGCACAAATAAATCTATTAAGTATTTAAAATCAACAAGTGAAATGATTTGTTTCTTTAAAGACTTTAACGCCCGGTAGGTAGATGTGTTTCTTGTTGCTGTCTTGACCTGGGTTGTTTGATATTATTACACATACTTGGTTTAGTAAACATAATTTAATCTCGAACATAACTTAAAAGGATGAATTAATATGTAAAACATAAAATATCCGCTAATTTTTTCTAAAAGTCAGGAAAGGTAGTTTAACTACCAAAAATATAAAATTAAATGTTATTTGTTTAATGTATTGTACATGCATTTTTCATCTCTCTTGCAGTTTTGTTTAGAATAAACGTATTTTATTTTTACTTTGATAAGAGATTATATATTTTTTAAAGTTTGAATATACTATTTTTCTTAACAGAGAGACATTATTTTTATATACTAGTTTGTGTGAAGTTTTTAAATTTTGCACTACACTTTGATTGTATACCTATATTACATTGTATGTTAGTAATCAAATAATATTTATTTCATATAATTGTGCTTTATTATTAATTAGATAGCTGAAAAAAATTGCAAACCCTGAGTACAGATATTTCATAATTTATTTTAAATAATGTCGTTGGCGTACATTATTTATAATTAACCACCTAGACCATTGGGTATATTGCACACCAATCAACCTGCTACCTGAGCACAGAAGTTTTATAATATATCCATACTAATATTATAAAGAGGTAAAGTTTGTTTGTTTGTATGTATGTAAGGGGTAATCTCTGGAACTAATGAACCGATTGAAAAAATAGTTTTACTAATAAAAAGCTTGACTATTCCTGAGTAACATAGTTTATAATTATTAATTTTGATAAAAGTATTTTTTATTTCAATATTTGTAAATTTAGTCGGAAAAAATCTTAGGTAAGGCCTAGGACTGATGAACCAACACATGTATTTACATTTATTACCATAGAAACCAATTGAATAAAATAACAGATAAAACAGCTGTTTGCTCTAATATTTCCATTAACAGCTGATTTTAAACTTTGAAGTAATTATTTGTGTTTCTAACTTTTAGGTTAGGTTTTTATTAAAATGCAGACCTGAGCCTTGCTGGTTCGTTTAACCTTTATTATAACTACTGTTATAACATATTATACGAAATAATTTGATTTGAACATTTAATATTATTTACTATATTAGTTTTGAGGTTATTTTTAATCCTACATATTTATTATAAAGAGAACATAACATGATTATGTTTATATAAGGCTCTAACGGGGATGGCGTGCGGAGCACGCATGGGTTTCCCCTAGTTTTTAATAAAGTTATAGGATTTATCATATCCAAATCCAAGACATAAAATATCTACGCCAATCTATTAAAGCTGACCTATGTATTTTAAATAAACAAATATCACTTTTGATTCTATTCATATCAAAATTCCTTTAATAGATTATAAATATCTACTCCCTATCCACCTTACTAATATTTTTTTTTAGTATTTTCCCTCCAATTTGTAGCCAGATCATTCAGACTGATATATTGTTGTCAGTCAGTTTACAGTTAGTTACCACATCAAATTATATAATTTGGATTTTTTGTCGAACTAAACAAAGTATTAAAATTGCACCTTCTTCGCAGTAATTTGTGAAATTCATCGAATAAAACTAAAGTTATTGCTGAAGTAGATAGTACCTGTGCATTACCATAGAGCGAGTGGTGTTTGCAGTTCGCGTAATCCTGTTAGGAATTTCCGAGTGTTTTGCTCACCAGCCTGGAAGCCGCAACGGATTTGATTCAACAATAATGATATAAGTTTATTGTTAAGCTATATTCGGTTACTTCCTTCGTAAGTGCCTAATGCTGTTCCATTGTTCATTGGCGAAAGACAATATCCCATCTTGAATTGTTTCATTGATTTAAAAACTAATGTATTTTGTTACTGAAAACTAAGTTTTCTTTAAGGATATACGAAGATGTAATACCTGTATTGTAAGTCTCAATATTAAGTAAATTTAGATACGTTATACATACAATTTTAAAATTTAAATAAATAAATGTATATAATATACTCTAATAATATTTATTTAACAATTTATTATAATTAGTATTTCCTGTGGCCGAAGTCGACCAATTTTGTTTCTAAAATAGGCCTAGTGAAATTCCATCTTTTTCACTTAATTAATCATAATTTATTCGTATTTAAATTATTAATTCGTATCTTGACGGTATGAGGAAATATTGGGAATGGGTAAAGAGGAAGCTGGTTGGAGTTATTGATAAATATTTAGTATAACATTTCCTGAAAGTAAACAATTCAACTATTTGGAGATATAATAATTCGACCACGCAGCTGAACCGCTGACATGAGTTGAGCAAATTTCCAAAATTAAGTTCATAGGCCTATTTTTTAGGGTTTCAACCAACAGTTTGGGTAATAGGTCTATTCTCGACGGTTTGCACGCCAACCCCCGAATTGGGAGTATCTTCAAGACAAAATACATTGCGTGTTTCGCACGCCAACACCATATGGCTTTGAAACGGGTACTTTTATGGTATTTTACGTTTTGATCGATTTTGGGGGAACCAAGCGAGCTATAAGGTCGCTTAAAAAAACAAAATGTGCAAACCAACATCCTATATTTATATTTGTATTGTTATAAAACTCTAAAACAATTCATTCGCGTGGGAAAAATCCAAAAAAATAGTTACTTCCGGTCAAAAAACGTGCTTCCTGTTGTTGGGTTTTTTTAATGACACCCTAAAACGTGTTCTGGGGACCATGATCGGTGCTCATTCCCTACTCCCGACCTTGGGTCTTACCATAAGGGCCACTGCAACAGCTCATTTTTCCTATGGAAATTCGCTAATAATGGCAACAATGCTAAGAACTTTTTCGTACAATATTTGTTTACTTATTTTTCCATAGAGGCTGATACAGCAATGAAAGCGATCAAATGCTTTCATTTAATTGCATGAAGCGGTGTGCATGCAAACATCACGTGTGTATGCAAAATATAAAAGATAGTCATACTCAAAGCAACCAACTGGTTGAAATAACAGATAAAACAGCTGATTCGGCTAACCAGATTAGCAATACAATCTTAGGTTAGGCCTGGTTTATTTTACCTGGCTTAACAACATGCACAAGGTATTTTGTGTGCACTTCTATTTCACGTTAAATTTCGAATGATATAAGTTTTATTACTCTAATTTTATAATGATTACTAATCGAGTTACTTTCGATATTATCTAATTCAGATAATTATTTATTGGAGGAAAGTAAGAAATAAAGACTTCTTGTTATCACAAGAGTAACAAAGTATTCAACACACAATAATATTACACTTTAAGTTGTTGTTTGTTGACTATAAGAACTTATATTATACATGTTGTTTAGAAAATAGTTCAAAATTTAATTAAATTTATTATTTTAGGAATAACAGCCGGGATTGTAGTTACAAAAATACAAAAAATTAAAATAAATAATTCATCAAATCATAATACATCTGAAAGTTCTTTTATATAAATTAGCTGTCACAGGGTCGAACGATACCTAAAAAGCAATTAAAAGAGTGGAAAGATTTAAAACTTCATTCAAAATAGACTATACAAAATATTTTAATGAATCTTAATATTTATTTCTATTTTGAGTAATATATTAATAATCTTACACATATTTACTGGTATAAGTGGAGTTGTGACACCTTTTAATTATAATGTATAACAGTCCTACATTTTCCGAAAGTGTATCTTATTAGCGAATTTCCATAGGAAAAATGAGCTATTGCAGTGGCTCTTATGGTAAGACCCAAGGTCGGGAGTAGGAAATGAGCACCGATCATGGTCCCCAGAACACGTGTTGGTGTGTTATACAAATGTATATATATATGTGTTCGCACTCTAGCGGCCGCATTTTAAATCCGATTTGGTTAAAATTTGGTACACATGTTGGTTGTCTACGTCGCTGGGACGAGTTTCTTAGAAAAAAAAATCGAACAATCGGAAGCACGTTTTTTTTGACCGGAAGTAACTATTGTTTTGAGATTTTTCCTTCTAGAATGAATTTGTTTTTGAGTTTTTTCTACATATATAAATGTAGGATATTATTCTGCACATTTTATTTTTGTACGCTACCTTATAGCTCGCTTGGTTCCCCCAAAATCGATCAAAACGTAAAATACCATAGAAGTACCCGGTTCAAAGCCATGCGATGGATTCTACCGTGGAGTTGGCGTGCGAAGCACGCAATCCAATGTGTAACGAAGATACTAAAAATACGGAGGTTGGCGTGCGAAGCACGCAATGCTTTGTGTATTTAATATACTCCCAATATGCGGAATGGCGTGCGAAGCATTTTGCACCTATTCAGCACCGTCGTGAGTAGCAATATGTCCCAAATTGTTGGTTGAAACCCTAAAACATAGGCCTATAAACTTAATTTTGGAAATTTGCTCAACTCACGTCAGCGGTTCGGCTGCGTGGTCGAATTATTTATACATTAAAAGGCCTCTATTTGACAGTAACTTATGGTGGATCTAAATGTATACCTTCTACTCAGATAATTTATCGCAAGTGACATGTTGGTTAGATGTTGGGTTTAGTCCAAAGTGGCAGTTGGCTAACTTTGAAATATATATATATATAACCTTTTACATAATATAAACATGCGTAACCTATTTCAAATTGAATACTATTGTTATAATTTTGTAAACAAGTATACTTTAATAGCGTAACTAACTTTGAACAACTTCCAAACACCTGTTTATTGTTCACTAATTTTGAGAAACTTCCAAACATGTGTTTATTGTTTATAAATTAAAATCTTCAGTTCATTCAATAACAAAACATTTACAACACTTAACACAAATCCTGTACAAATATCTGCACCACATTACCAAGCCTTAAGTGGTATTTGTTGTCGGGGTAATCGTGTTAGGAGCTTCAGAGTGTTTTGTTCAGCCGTCTGACAACCGCAGTGGGTTTTGATTCAACAACGATTATACGATTATTGTTAATTTACAAACACACACCTCTATTGTTGCTTACCGCAATGTAATATAATATAGTACGTAATATTACATATGTAATATATTACATACATTGGGGTACGCGTTTGTTTAAAATGTATACAGATTTGAGTAATCATTATTACTTTCTCACTATACTACAGTATAGAGAAAGGATAGTGATCGCAAAAAAAATAGTGGCCGCCATTTTGAAAATTATAAAAATAAATTCTTTGTGTTTGGTACAATTGTTAATCGTAACATATAAAATGCGTATTCCAAATTTGAACTCGATGTCTTATCTATTTCCAGAGTTACAGTGAGTTTTTGCAAAAAAAAATGGCGGATTACGGCTAAACTAAGCCGAACTCGAAAAAAAGTTACTGAACATTTTTTATTTATTTTAATGAATACAATCAGATCCTGTATAGCCAGCCCAACCTTTTTGTAACAACCTGAATACAAAGTATTGTTAACTTATTTTTAGTTACAAAAATAATAAAGGGGGTTAAATGGACTTAATGAACACTCTGTATATAGCCCTATGGCCAAATCGTTTCGCGTTACGATTTTGTCTTTAGGTTTCCTCGTGTCGATTTCTGAAGAGTTACTCACGGTTAAATCATATAGTAAGATAAAACGGTCAAACATGATTGTAAGATTCATATACTTTTAATATTTACTGTGTTTGATGCACTTAGTAAAAACACAAACAAATGATGAAATTGGAGCCATTGCGTGTTGCTTAAAATAATATGGTTTGCTTCAGTGGTTCCTTCAGCCACAATCCGTTGTGGTTTCCATGCTCGTGAACAAACCTTTTAGTAGACTCTAATAGGATTAGGCGAACATCAAAGATCACTTTAAATAAAGGCTTGGCGTAAATTATTGTTTATGTTCAAGATAGCACATCAAATAAGAATATATATTTGCATAGTGCTTATTCATAATAATGTAAATAATTTGTTAAATTTTGTATTTATTTCCAGAAACCAAAACAATATAAGTGGTTAAAGGTACTGTGTACATTATTCGTAGTTACAAACTCAGTTTTGAGGACAACGATATTTACTTATTGTGTTATTTAAACATTTCAGCCATTCAATACATTCTTACAACAATCGAGTTTATAGATCAAATAACTTAACCATATCTGTCACTAAAATGTATATCTTTATAATATGCACGAGAATCACCAAACAGTAAAGAAAAATTAAAACATTATAGTTGCCATTCTAAAATCACTGGAAATAATTCGAGGATTAAATCAAAATTTAGCTCTAATTATAACGTTTTGTACTAATAACTAATTAATAAGAAAACAATCGTTTATAAAGACTAACATTTCTATGCACCGTAAAGCCTTTCAATGAAAACATTATTGTAAAACTTATATTTTATTACAAAGTTTATTAGTAGTCAAGTGATGTTTAATAGAATTTATGTGAACATTTTGTTTGAAAACTTAAGAAAACATTTTTTATATTTTTGTAGGCCTAAAGTTTTTAATCAAATATTAGCAAACCTTCTATGTTAACTAAGACAATATTTTTTTCAGGAGTTCTTAAAAAACGTAATATATTTGATGTTTTATTACTACGGTTATTACAGACGACAGTGTGTTTACATATCAAAACATAGAAAATAATGAACTTTTATTGGATGAAAAGGTTTTGTTCTGGAGTTATAGTGGATCGATTTTACTATATATTGTGTTATTTTTATGCTTTTGAATAAATTAGTGAATAGAATATCCTCTAAAAATATTAAACGTGAAACGTTGTACTGTATTAGAACAACACTGGTTGTATGTGTTTTGTTTTTACTTTTCATTACTAAACACAAATAGTTGTAAAGCCTGGTTAATACTAAGGGAGTAACACTATTAAATATTATCACCTCTATAAAGATGATGTGGTTGCAAAATTGACGTCAGTTAAAAATGCAATTTTTGTAAACAAAAATCTTTAAATAAATAACTCTTCTATCAATGAACTTTTCATGATACTTTAATAAATAAATCTCTAATAAAAGTTGTAAAAAGTTATCAATTAACAGTTTTAAAATTCTACTAGGAGAGAGCTCTGCGTGTTCAGTACATCAAATCCTTCCTTCATTACTACAAATATCGTGTAATTCCTTTTAATTAAAGTGAAGAATAACCTCAAAGATAATAAATATTATGCATATCTAAATCAAACTATTAAGCCTAATTGACAGTTATGTCAACAACAAAATTATCCATTCCATTTTATTTAAAGTATTAATTCAGGTATAAATTTAAGTAAATTTATCAACAAAAGAGCGGATAATTGTTTTAGACGTACTTTTTAGATGTAAACGGAAAACAATTAAAAGGAAATAGGCCTTTTAACATATAAATAAATTTTATTTTTTAATTTTGTATAAAATACATTATTCCCCCATTCTTGTGGCCATAGAATTCTTATTGATAAATTATAATACAAATTTATTGTTTACCCAAAAGTTTACTTAGCAGTTCAAAATATTTATGAGAGTAATATTTTATATATCCCATTCCATTCATGTACAACTAAAGGGTTTATCATATTAAATAATTATCACGCAAATTATGTGCGTACTTGTGTTGAAACAGATAAAACATATATTCATGAAACCTTTTTGTAGTGTAAGTTTGTAAGCTTTAAATTTCTATAAGTGGAACTAGTTGGTTAGCTGATGTAAGACCCCTTGAACTTTACACATGCATGCTTCACTGAATTTTACTTGGAAAACACAAACTAGGTTTTATTCATAACGTAACCCTAAGGACGTCTGCTTCTCAAATATGTTCAAATGTTCAAACTTTTATCTTGAAATGAGAGCACTCGAAACATCTATCCATAAATTTTACTTCGTCTTTAAACAAGATATTTTTAACATAACTTTTCCTTAATTTTTTCTGTTATTGTTTTTTGTTCCGTCTATTTGTGGTTCGGGGGTTTCATTCAATCAGACCAAATTAACTGTTCTCTTTTGTACTATTTATATTCCTGCTTTCTATAGTTTCCTCAGTCTGTGTTTAGCTGCCTTGGCAATGCCGTCGAAACCATGGTCGGCAAAGCCCAATAAACTTTGTAGAATTTACTAAAAATTGTTTATGTTTTTTCATTGCAATGAACGTTGTTTGTGTTTCATAATTGATAACTCTAATGCTATTCTGTTTTTATAATATGGTTTGTAAATGTATATTATAGAAGTGATAATTGGCAATGCTCGTTTATATTTTGAAATTTCATAGATAATTTAGAAACAATATTTTATACAGTTTCTTAAAACCAACGTAATTTCGTTAAAAGAATTACTGATGCAAACTTAAACGAGTTCTATACTACATTAAGCTCATGGACGCTTCCTAATGAGGATCATCAATCTGTTCTCCCTAATCCTGCGTTAGACAGTGTCTCAGCTCACAAAGTATAGGTTGTACGGACTTTATTAAACCACTAAAGTTGTTGCTGCTGAATGTGTTTAAAAATTACTCAACAGTTATAATATTTCTTCCCTTAAACCAAATTTAACCCTTAGCATGCTGTACCAATTAACAAAAATACGTTTTAATACAATACTAAATACTATTTTCACAAAATTATATATTATATCCCGCCTTATGTTTCACGATACATAAATTCCCCGTAATACAAATTCACGATGTAAAGCAAATTAAATATAATTCGACCACGCAGCTGAACCGCTGATGTGAGTTGAGCAAATTTCCAAAATTAAGTTCATAAGCCTATGTTTTAGGGTTTCAACCAACAACTTGGGAAATAGGTCTATTCACGAAGATGCTGAATAGCTGCAAAATGGTTCGCACGCCATTCCGCATATTGGGAGTATCTTCAATACACAAAGCATTGCGTGCGTCGCACGCCAACCCATGTATTGGGAGTATCTTCAATACACAAAGCATTGCGTGCTTCGCACGCCAACCCCACTGTAGAATCCACCACATGGCTTTGAACCGGGTACTTATTTGGTATTTTACGTTTTGATCGATTTTGGGGAAACCAAACGAGCTATAAGGTAGCGTAAAAAAACAAAATGTGCAGAATAACATTAGACTACATATTCATATTTGTAGAAAAACTCAAAAACAAATTCATTCTCGTAGGAAAAACCTAAAAAATAATTACTTCCGGTCAAAAACGTGCTTCCGATTGTTGGATTTTTTGGCTAACGAACTCGTCCGAGCGACATAGACAGCCAACATGTGTACCAAATTTGAACCAAATCGGACTTAAAATGCGGCTACATATAGACGTATATATATATGATTTTAATGACACTCCAAAACGTGTTGGTTCTGGGGACCATGATCGGTGCTCATTTGCTACTCCCGTCCTTGGTCTTACCATAAGGGCCACTGCAATAGCTCATTTTTCCTATGGAAATTAGTTAATAATTTATAAATTTAAATTATTTGGTTTAAATTTATAAATTTTAATTAAATAGAAAAGAGGCATATGCATATATAACAACAGAGAACAGTTTTATATTTTCCTTAGTCTCTGTTAATCGCTGGAGAAGCCATTGCCGGCATGATTCAATACATTTTGTAGAGTTTACTAAGAATATAATTAATTGTTTGTTTGTTTTTTAATTAAAATGGTGTTCTACCAAGTACCATCGGCCATTAGTGTAAATCGCACTGTTCTTTGTATTCCTGCATTAAAATTTTGTGGTTTGTGATTTGTAACTTAATTTATACCAACATTTACTTAAAATATATAGTTAAATTAAACAGTGGATAAACAAAATTATTTTACACGTAAATATTGAGCTTAACTTGCGAGATGAAATACTTTATAAAATAAAACTCAGAATCTCACAACTACGTTTATAAATTTACACGAGCCACAATAAACAAACTATAACTCAAATTATAATCACAGTTATCAGTTATATAATAATTATAGGCATCTATACTAATATTATAAAGAGGTAAAGCTTGTTTGTTTGTTTGTATGTAGGGGATAATCTCTGGCACTATAGAATCAATTGAAAAAATAGTATTACTAATAAAAAGCTACACTAACCCTGAGTAACATATAGGCTACAATTCATTTCGGTAAACATCTTTTTTTATTTCAATATTTGTAAATTTAGTTGGAAAAAAATCTTAGATTAGGCCTAGACTGATAAACCAACACATTTATTTACATTTATTACCATAGCAACCAATTGAATAAAATAACAGATAATATAGCTTTTTGCTCCAATATTTCCATTAAGAGCTGATTTCAAAATTTGAAGCAATTATTTTTGTATTTCTAGCTTTTAGGTTAGGGTTTTAAAGTGTAGACCTGAGCCTTGCTGGTTCTTTTAACCATTATTACAACTGCTGTTATAAAATATAAGAAATAATTTAATTTGAACATTTAACAATATTTACCATCTTAGTTTTGCGGCAATTATTAATCCTACACTTTATTATAAATAAAACATAACATACGTTTTTAGAAGGTTCCACTGGGGGTTGGCGTGCGAAGTACGCAGGGGTCTCCCCTAGTCAGTTATAATTATAGTTATCAATTATGAAATATTTAACACATTAAATATCACTATACAATGTAAATAGAATAGTGTAAAAAATGGAAAAAAACAACCCTTTGATAAGCCCTTTTTATGATCAGGCATAGAATTGGAATGTAATTTTTAAAATAGTAAAAAAGGAATATAAAGGCTACAGTAAGCCGATTAGGAAATAGTACCAACTTTCTAACAAAAATTGTTATAAAAATTATTATTTATGCTAATAATTGCAGATATCACAAAAGTTTAACAAACATGTTTGGTAATGTCTGGAATACATACTACATTTTCGAATTAGGTCTACACTAAGGAGTTATGATTTAGTAGACCTTTTACACTTATTTTATTCACACCTTGCCCTCATGTTAGGGGTTACGAAAAACACACCAAACTAATATTTTTGAAAATACTCTTAGAAGGTATAAATTCAAACGATTGCAACATTTTTATATAAGAGTGACTTTTCGCTTTTTTTAAAAACAATATCTCAGAAACACGTTTGGATAAAACATTTATTTTGTTGAGACAGTTTGATTGTTTTCTGTAATTAAAGGATAAATTAATGATTTAAAAAACTTATAACAACTAATTAGGTAACCAGTTGGCTTGCACTGTAGACTTCAGCCTTAAGCAATTCTAAAAATACTAGTCACAGTTTCAAGATTTTAGTGACAATAAGAAAATAGCTTCAGTTTTAATTAAGCTACAGGAAGATTTGGAAATGCTGTCTTCGTCGTGGTAAAATATGATTGCCAAGATCTTATGTTATTTATTTTCATCAATCACCAGTTCTAATGAAAGCTACAGATGAATAAAAAACTACATTTTAAATGAAATATTTTGTCTCTTTTGAATATTGTGCTAACGGTTAAAAAAATATTTTATGTCAACAAGGATAAATAACCGAAATTTAAGAACGCATTAAAGTAATTATGTTCATACATTTTCTTAAACAGGTGCTTTATAGTTCGAAGTATCATGCAAACTTTAAACTAGATTTATTTGAGTTTTAAAATAAATGAATTTGTATTTAAAATTACAAAATGACTGTTAGATAGTTATGGAACTGAGTATTTTAAAATATATTCATAGTTTATAACTTACTAGCTGACCCGTACGGGGTTGCCCGTGGTGGTTGGTATTTTCAGTCTTTTTAACATAATTGTATTCTTTTCAAGACAGTGAGATTCAATATTTCAGTCAGTGAGTGGTATTTGGCTTTTATATATATAGATCTTAAATAATAAAAGCACTATTGTCATAATAATAAAAGATTTAAAATTATGATTTTAGTAACTTTGATCCCCCCAAACCCATCCTAAAATTTCGAAATTTTTCATACCCTTTCTTAGTGAGCACCTATGGCCCTAGAGGAAGCTACATACCAAATTTCATTCCAATCCGTTCGGTAGTTTTGAAGAAATCGTGATTTAATAACATTGATCCAACCAAACCCCCTCTAAAATTTCGAATTTTTTCAAACCCTTTCTTAGGAATCTACATACCAAATTTCATTTCAATCCGTTAGGTAGTTTTTGAGAAATCGTGATGAGTGACTCAGTGAGTGAGTGGTATTTCGCTTTTATATATATAGATTCAGACTGAAGGTATAATATCCTTATGTGTTTTTCAGGACCAGGTAAACATTTTTGTAAATACCTGTATATTAATATAAACAAATCATGTCTATCAATTATGTAACGAAAAACTTGATAGAAAACTTCTGGAAGTCACAATATGGTAACGCCTGCAAAATGTACGTTTTTCTAAAACTATACACAGATTAGGAAAATGAAATATTTTGTAATGTTCGGAAACTCTTTGCATCACATGTTCTTACAGATGGTAATCTCAGCTGATAAGAGCATTTTTTTATATAAATATGTTTTATTACTATAAGTATATTTTCTGTAAAACAAACCAATATCAGAAGGTGATCTCACAAGAAATAATATTTGAACAAGGATTAACCAGTTATTTACGATCAAGAAGGCAATGCGCTGCGTACTGTTGTAGAACTAAGTTGTAAAGATTCATTGTTATTGCAGTTCCAAGTTGTATTCAACGTAGGATTAAGTTTGTACAGCAGTGAAAGTGTTATTACATTAGCCAACTCTAGTTGAATTGATTACACCTGTTGTAATTACACAGGTGAGGTTTGAAACTATTCTGATTATATAACAAAGCAGAGGAAACGCACACGTTAGTGATACAGGACAAGTTCCGGCATAACACAGGCAGTGTGCGTATTACTCGATCCCTCTAGCAAATTCTCCCCCTCTCCTATTATAACATTGCACTCCTTTATGATAATTCTTTGAGAGCATAGACTGAAGACCATCATAATATGATGCAAAAGATTTAGGGGTTTCAACATATGCAAATTTGAT
>JAGFPH010002294.1:95180-106288 GCA_018207615.1 Philaenus spumarius | reverse complement strand
ATTAACTTTTAATTGATTTCTAACTTCATATTGATAGATCAAATGATTTAGAAGTTAATAATATTATAATGAAGGGACATGTTTATTTGTTATACGAAGATATACGAATGTTTTCGAAGTAAAACTAATGGGTATCTTCTTTAAACTTGTATAAATGAATATATTGGCAATAAAAGGTTGTATATGTATTCATTTTATAACCTCAAAACAAATCTTATAACGTATTGAAGCCTACTTTAGTTCTTTAACTCATATTTTAAGAAAATCAACTTCACAAGACTTATATTGATTGAAGTTGTAAACATAACCCCAAAGTATAATCTTTTCTGGGTTTGTTTTAGTATTGCAGATGATGGGTGAAATCAGCTGTTTAGGTGTACGAATGTTTCCAAAGTTAAATAAAAATAGGTATCTTTTCTTAAACTTGTATAACAAAAATATACTGATGATAAAAGGTTGTATTTATATTCATTTTATAACCTCAAAGAAAATCTTACGTATTGTAGCCTACTTTAGTTCTTTAACTCATATTTTAAGAAAATCAACTTCACTAGACTTATTTATATTGATTGAAGTTGTAAACATAACCCCAAAGTATAATCTTAGCTAGGTTTTGTTGAAGTATTACATATGAAGGGTGAAATCAGCTGTTATAAAATTATATAGTTAATCAAGTATCTGTTTAACATAACAGCTGATTTCGGACGTACGCTCGCATTTATAGGAGTTGATAAATTTCAGTATATTATTATAGTGCTACTAATCCTTATTCAATAACAAGTCACCAATAACAGCAGAACGTTAGTCATTCATTCAAAAACATAATGTTAATGTTTCGCTGAAGATATAATGTTAGTTCTTTACTAACATTTTTGAAGATATGTCGTAAACAAAATTATTCTACAAATAAATCCCTACATATAAACATAAAAGGGACCAACAAATTACATCAATTTATGTCACGAGTAACCTGCCAGAAGGGGTATAACTTTATATGCAGATTGCTTTCAACAAAGCTATGCATTTAACTTAGGTTCAATTTGTTAACCTGCGTCCTTACAACCTGATGTGCAACTGTCTGGTGGCCTTATTTGCAGTTCTATTGCTTGTAAGCCTCTTCGTAATATAAACTAATTGATATTACAACTTATACAAATTATTTACGTGTAAAGTAAAATTGTATCTTAGTCAAAATATATTTGTTAAAATTTGTCCTTGCGAATATTTCGCAAGTTAGGAGTAGGCCTCTGTGATTTAATACATTGATTTAATTAAGTAAATTACGTTTATTTATTTAATTTTACAACAGTTTATAACGATTTTTAACGCTTTAATTTGATTTAATTAATTTAATTTGATTGATTTGCGTGATATAATTACACTTGTACTTGCATAAAGAATGTAAAACATTTAAAAAAACAGCTGTCATGTTAGTTAAACAGATTGTTAATAGATGGCGACTTTCATTAGGAACCATATGAAGTATAATAGAAAAGTTTTTTTCGAAATTTTTTGACAATAGCGGGAAACAGAAGCTTTAAAATGATGCTTGAATAATTCAGTTTGATAAACAATTAAGGGAGATATCGCTTAGCGACAAAAAATCACCTTTGAGAAATACTATGAAAGGATTCTCAAAACAAACCATGAAACATAAAAATAATACGAAATCCGTAATTCTAGGACATTTATTCCTTCATTGATTATAATTGTGTAAGTCGTATTCATACAGATTTCGTATGTTAAAATATTTTAATTTAATCTTACCTAGGGTTTCTACTTAAATGTTTAGTTACCTCGGTTCAGTAATTAGTCTGCTACAAATCCGTGTAAAACACAGATAACATGCGAATGCAGCCCAATATGCAAATCGTTTGACTTTGTAGAGATTCTTTTCGAGTTTAAAGTGTTTGCAAGATTCAGAAATTGTTTCATCAAGTAAAGAAAATGATTTTGTAGTTCAATAATAGTTTTGTTAAGTTATTGTTTAGAGAAACAAGTAAGTAATAATACTTTTCTGTGTACAAAATTATCCTTATACATTATTTCTCAAAGGTTTTTTTTTGAATTCTTCAATATTTTTTCACCAAATTAATTATTCAAGCATTACATTTTTTTGTCCCATCGTTGATGGTGTTTGTTGTTTATGTCTCGATGTTCATAAATTATGGTTTCTCAATTATGTTATGTATAATTCCTCTAATATAAACATAGCATATTGTTGGTCCATAAATATGTTGCACTTATTTCTATTGAGTTAATTTATTCACGGTAAATTAAATATACAGTAAGCCGATGCTTTATTCACTGGTAAATTACCTGCTTGCCAGTAGTATTTGAAATAATAAACTTGTGAAATTACTTGAAATAACTGTTATGGTTTTGTTTAACGTAAATGAGTTTAAAGTTTGTTTTAAAAGAAAATAACGCAGTAGTTAAACAAATAGCCCAGGGTGAATTTCATTTTATTCAAATTACAGAATTTAACAAGAATATATTTTACAATCAGTGTTTGAGTTTTTTTTTATAATTGCAATGGAATACTGACTATCAACTACTTTTGATTTTATGAAATATGCATAAACCACTAGACAAGGTAGGAATTAAATATGCAAAGTAAATCGGAAGCTGGTTAGGTTGCTGTCTTATTGGACTATGCTTGCTGTTAGTTATAATTATCCTAAATCCATTATTACTAGTTACAAAATAAACGTAGTTTATCGAAATATAATTACTGTAGAAGCACTAGTTTAAACTCAAGATTTTTTTTTACAATTTATTTTAAAACTTGAACCGAGTTTAATTTTACGTTTAACGAAAATGCCAACTCAAATGGTTTAAACTCACTTATGGCTTATTAGCGAATTTCCATAGGAAAAATGAGCTATTATTGCAGTGGTCCTTATGGTAAGACCCAAGGTCGGAAGAAGCAAATTAGCACCGATCATGGTCCCCAGAACACGTTTTGGGGTGTCATTAAAATCGTATACATATATGTATATATGTGTTCGCACTCTAGCGGCCGCATTTTAGGTCAGATTTGGTTCAAATTTGGTACACATGTTGGTTGCCTACGTCGCTCGAACGTATTCGTTAGCCAAAAAAATCCAACAATCGGAAGCACGTTTTTTGCCCGAAGTAATTATTTTTGAGATTTTTCCTACGAGAATGAAATTTTTTAAAAGTTTTTTCTACAAATATAAATGTAGGATGTTATTTTGCACATTTTGCACGCGACCTTATAGCTCACTTGGTTCCCCCAAAATCGAACAAAACGTAAAATACCATTGAAGTACCCGGTTCAGAGCCATGTGGTGGATTCTACCGTGGGGTTGTCGTCCGATGCACGCAATGCATTGTGTATTGAAGGTACTTCCAATACGGGGGTTGGCGAGCGAAGCACGCATTGCTTTGTGTGTTGAAGATACTCCCAATATCCGGAATGGCGTGCGAAGCACGCAATGCTTTGTGCATTGCAGATACTCCCAATATACGGAATGGCGTGCGAACCATTTTGCAGCTAGTCAGTACCGTTTTGAATAGACCTATTTCCCAAATTGTTGGTTGAAACCCTAAAACATATAGACTTAATTTTGGAAATTTGCTCAACTCACGTCAGTGGTTCAGCTGCGTGGTCGAATTATTTTGTTAATGATTCCCTTTAAAAAATCTGCCAACTATTTTTGGCTTAAATTAATTTAATATTTTTTATTAGTTCATAAATGAAAAGTTAATGTTCCATTATTGACTAGGGGAAACCCCTGAGTGCTCCGCACGCCAACCCAGTTAGAACCTACTAACACATAATAATGTCACGTTTTCTTTGTAATAAATGTGTAAGATTAATAATAAACCCAAAGGTAAGAGGGTAAATAATGTTAAATGTTCAAATCATATTATTTTGTATATTTTATAACAGCAGCTATAATATAGGTTAAAAGAACCAGCAAGGATCAGATCTACACTTTAGTAAAAACATAACCTAAAAGATGGAAAAACAAATAATTGCTTTAATGTTTGAAATCAGCTGTTAACGGAAATATCGGAGCAAACTGCTGTTTATCTGTTATTTTATTCAATTGGTTGCCATGGTAATAAATGTAAATACATGTGCTGGTTCATCCTAAGATGTACATGTTTACATGTGTTGGTAAATACTGATGTCTATTATACCTAACCTAAGATTTTTCCAAATTAATTTACAAATATTGAAATAAAAAATGTTTTTATCAAAATTAATAATAGCCTATGTTACTCAGAGATATTGTAGCATTGTAATAGTAAAACTATTTTTTCAATCGGTTCAGTAGTTCCAGAGACTACCCCCTACATACAGACAAATAAACAAATTTTGCCTCTTTGTAATATTAGTATTGAAGAAATTTTAAGTTTTCTATGTAGAACACTATATATTGAAAATACGGTTGTCAGAAGTCCAAAATAATTAATTAAAGGTCGGAATTTACAATTTTGAAATGTGTAATGAAATTGAGTTTTATTAGATTGGTACTGCATGAAAGCACAGAAAATATGGGTTTGCATCTTATAACAAACACCATTAGATCCACCTAAATCTCACCTAAAGCTTTGACAAGAGAAGTTTAGTTTCTTGTTGGTTTGAAGTATTTTACTTCAGCTAACTCCTTATGGTAAAACTAAAAAAAAAAATCACTCTTTTTAGTTATTTTATAAAAAAATTTCCGTAGCATTATTAAATACTTTATATACATCTATATATGCTATTTATATATTCATTTGCTTTATTATTCTTATTTTTATTGTATTGTGTAACAAAAATTAGATTTTTACTTTCTCCTCCCTATACGCAGTATATGGAGAAAGTATTGTTTTCGTCCAAATTTTCGAATTAAAATTTTTAGTGGAATTATCTGTTTTGGTGCTCCCTGAAACCCCAAAAAATGTTTAGTGGAATTATCTGTGTTGGTGCTTCATGAACCCAAAAATATGTTTAGTGAAATTATTTGTTTTTGAGCTCCCTGAACCCAAAAAAGTGTTTTTTTGTGATGTCTGTTCGTGTGTCTGTTAGGATGTGTACAGAGCTGGAGACCATACCAACTGTCCGATTTTGATGAAATTTTGTATGTAGATGTAGTTCTGGAATATCCACAGGAGCTTTTTTCATTTTTTTCAAATTTTTGATTTTTAATGGGGGTTTAACCCGCAAAAATGGCAAAAAAAACGAGAAAAATCAAAATTTCTCAAAAACGGTTCTAACGATTTTGATAAAATTTGTCTTATTTGTAGCCCTTAATGTACCCTACCATATGCAAAAACTGCATCTTTCTAAAAATTACCGTTTAGGTAATGATAATAACTGATTTTTGGGGTTTTTTGGTCAAAAAGGGGGTTGTTTTTCAAATTTTTCAATACCTTTTTTTCGTGCATCTATACGGGCCTAATTGACATGTTTTGTGCAAATTTTTTCGAAATCGATCGAATAGTTTTAATAATAATATAATATGGATGTGTGTTACATGCAGCTAATATTTTCCATGGTATGTCCTAATTTTGCAATTCTAAATAACCACCTCCGCTGCTACTCTTGGGAAGATATAACGTTTCAACTGGGAGAAAGTATGTGGCAGTTTCTGGTACCGTTTATTGAATATTTCTATAAATGGAATGTTTAAAGTAAAATCAGTTTTAAGGAATACAAAATGAAAAGACAAATTTTATAACACAAAATGAACCAAGAAAGACGAAATAACTAAAGTATTTAGTATAGCATCATTTATGAACCTCTTACATTTCAGCTTAAATAAATATTTATAAGGAGATTTTTAAACATACTTTAATAAGTGGGTAGCAAAATAGAATCAGCTGATACAATACGGTTCAGGTTCTTTCCGTTTCCCTCACCTTCGGATTGCAACCCACGCAGCGGCGCGGGGCCTACACACCATTCTGCGTTGGCGTTGGGTGCGGTGACGGCAGCCAAAGTTGATAAGGGCGCGCGCACAGGACAAAAGTAATGTAATCACAATCAATGGATCTCATGTATTATGTTCCATTCGGTAGTAACATTGTTGTTTCAAAGGATTATTGGCTCTGTTATTCTTGTTATTTTTCCCTTTTAAATTTAAAACCAACTTTACAACTAACAGTTTTATGAAAAGGGAAACATTTATTGGTACCTTTGGCGCCCTCTGGTACCCTTCGTGTTCTGGCGCCTTTCTCTGATTTCGTGCGGGCGCACGGCCCTGGTTATATCCAAATTAAAATTGACAAATAACTTATTGCTGATTGCCTTACTGAACTGGTTAATTTTACTGTAAATTTACTTTTTTTTATTTACTTACAGCTCTCAGTCCGTTATTTTTATTTTTTATTTCCTGGTGACGTACTTTTCGCCTTTTCTATTCAGGCATTATCAAACCTACACTTCACTAGTACTTTACATTCGTTGATGCACGTCAAGTTTATAAAATGAAACACTTACACGGAACCATTCACAAACAACATGTAAAACACAACACAACACAACACTCAATAGGGACATTTTATAAATTTGATTCACAACTACCCGAGCTGAAATTACGTGTGTCCGCGATCGTTTTTTGCAGGCTACTGATTTTCCTTATCAGTCCAGTGTGCTCCCTAGCTTAAGTTGGATTGGGTCCATCTGAATGATTTTGTCAAATATATTGTTGGATTGGAATAAAGTTTTTTCATTTAATAATATTGTTGGGTCTATTTTCGTCTGTTTATAAATTTGGAATTCCTCCAAAACGTTCATAATAGGGCCTTTCGAGCATTTATGTAATATTTGCAGGTTTTTGTCTACATTGGTGTAACCGTGGCCTGTTTCTATTAAGTGTTCTGCAAATTTTGAAGGTTTATTATTGTTGCTGGTATTCTTATTTGGTATATGCTCTTTAAATCTGGTTTTGAAGGATCTTCCGGTTTGGCCTATACATTGCATGTTGCAATCGTCACAGGTTATTTTATAAATGCAGCTTGCGTCATGATGATGTTTATATTTTTTATGTTGCGTTATCGCTTTACTTAAATTGTTTGTTGTTCTATAGGCAAGTTTGTATCTTTGTTTTTTAAAAATTCTTGCTGCGACGTTGTCCAATAAACCATGGTAATTTATTCCAATATATTAGATTTTTCCTCAGTCGGTTGCCTTATTTTTCCCTTCCTTCAAATTATTCTGTCTACCATATTGTGGCTGTATCCGTTTGAGATGGCTATTTGTTTAATAATATTTATTTCATTGTTGAAATCGGGTTGATTCAGTGGTATAGATAATGCTCTGTGTATAAGACTGTTATATGCTGCTAGTTTATGAGTAAATGGGTGATTAGAAGAGTTGTGGATGGTATGGTCAGTTTGCGTAGGTTTTCTATAGATTTTAAAGGAAAATTTCTTATCTATTTTGGTTATAGTTATGTCTAAAAAAATAATGGCATTGTTGATTTCTGTTTCACTGGTGAATTTGAGTGAAGGGTGGGTTTATTCAAATAATTTTTAAAATTATTTATTTGACTTATAATAGGGAAATGGTGTCGTCAACGTATCATGGTAGAATATTATATCATTAAACAATTTGTTTACTGGATTTATTATGTATGTATTTTCTATGTGGTTTAAAAAAATCTCGGCCATGATGCTGGAAAGGGGGGAACCCATTGCCAATCCTTGGGTTTGCATGTAATAAGAATTATTGAATTCCAAATAATTCTGCTGTAAACAGGCTGTTAATAGTTGTATGAGTTCGTTGGACGTGTCGGTATCCATTGTTTTGTTGTTGTTAAGATTTTCTTTTAATATATCAATGGTTTCAACAATTGCGATATTGGTGTACAGGTTTTCAATTTTGAATGACACGAGTTTGTCACTATCTGTTATTTCCAAATGTTTTATTTTGTTTACGAGGTCCAAGCTGTTTTTAAGGAATAGTTTCTTGTAATGGTTATGCTATTTCTAATAATTCTGTCTAATAGTTTGGAAAGTTTGTAGGTAGGTGCGTTTGTAAAATTGAGTAATGGTCTTATTGGGTGTCCGGTTTTGTGTAGTTTTGGTAATGATTTTAATTTTGAGGCGGAAGGGTTAATCATTTAAATATTTCTTTCCTGATTATCATTAAGGATAAGTTTACACTTATTGATTGCTGCTTTTATTTCCTTATTTAATCTTGTAGTAGGGTCAGGAAATAAAACATATAAATAAAGGACTGAGAGCTGTAAGTATACAAAAAAGTAAATTTATAGTGACAAATAACATTTAGATCGTTTTAAATTTATAGATTTGCTATTATAATTTCATATTTAAATTTAAATATTGCAAGGTCGTAAAAGAAATATATTAATAAATAAACATACATGATAAATCTAGTATTGGTTCACAATTTACGTTTTAATAATTAATACAACAAAATATTACATTTTAAACTGCGCATGAGTGGATTTGTTATATTTAAAATTGCATAGAAAATATCTCGTAACGAGACAGTGCAAATATCGTATCAACAAATTTGAAAAATCAATGCAGGCTACTCATTTAACAAAGTTGAATCCATCGAACAAAAATGTATTTGTTATTTTTAAACAACAAGAGTAATTTTAAATATTTTCTATACTAAATGTGGGTTGGTAAAGTAAATTCTTTTGGTAGAATCAATCCTCGTTACAAGTAATTTGTAGTGGTGTTTTCTTGAATTATAAATGAAAATGTACATTCTAGCGTACACGATTTTCAATAAGTTTACGAAAAAATTGCAATATGAAAGTTATTTTGCCTTCTTGAAAGTTTTGGTTTATTTTTTGAACGTAAAAGTTATAATAATACAAAAATGTATTATCCTAGTAAGTTTGTTATTATAAAAGAGCCATTTTATTCATTTATACAATATTTTTGATTCTATCAAAAATAATAATATCGGGCTTTGTCGATGTATGTAAACTCGGTATCAAATGAAAAGTTAAAATTAAGACAAACACATAAAATGAGTTAAACGGCCTTGCCTAATTTTATTTGTTGTTATGTTCACTTACCTATAAATGAAAACAAAACGAGAAATAGTATACTAAACTGAGTAGTTAAATCTTTATAAATACCAACAAAACTTTTATATAGATACATAAGAAATACAGATACACAAAATATGACTGTAACAAGTGATAGCAAATAATAATAATAATATAATCTTTATTTACTGAGGCGAAGTTAGGACCATCGGGTCTTCTCTTTCACTTAACCTCGAAACAAAAAATACACAAATACATAAAAATTCACATTACAAATAAAAATTAATGAAGGGACAAAACTAAAAATAATAATTACTTCTAAAACTGAATAAAAACTAAAAATATACACATTTGTCTACTAAGTAAAATGAAACTAATAGTAAATTATGCTACATTACAATACATACACATAATAATATACATAAACACACTTACACTCTCAAACACACACACATTCAAGAACATGCCTCAAATCCTACCCAAAACTGTCGCAGAACCAACAACCCAAAGCCTTCTTGAACTGAACACAATAATCAACTATCTCAAAGTAAGGTACCCATCCGCATAAGGTAAAAAATGATGTATTCGACTTTTTCTTTTCAACACTTTCCAGATTTTAAAAATATTTTTATTATTTTAAAAATGTTTTACTCAAAAATATTACTATTACATGTTCTTTTAGTCCTAAATTTTAGGTACTTTGTGACTCCAACTGACAGCCTATCACATTCCATAACATAAATACAGTCAGGAGTGCCCCCCCCCCCCCCCCCCCCCCCCCCCCCCACCCCCCCCCCTCTCCTGCCCCTTCACCCCCCCCCCCCCCCCCCCCCCCCCCCCCAAAAAAAAAAAAACCGGGGGGGGCCCCCCCCCCCCCCCCCCCGAAGCCCATGGCGCAAATCACCCCAAAACCTGCCTGTACGTTCCCTCCCAAATATTGCACCCACTAAAAATCATCAAATCTCAATAAAACAAAAACCACTGGAAAGTAAATGTTTCAAACTTTAATAGTTTTGTAAAACGTATATTTACATATGATCATCGTTTTAAAATTGTAGTTGTATAAACAGGCGTTGGTCATTATAGTTTACATTGCATGATTTTGGTCCGAGTCACAGAAAATTAATACTAATTATTTACCTTAGGTCCGTCTTGTGACTCCTTGTCGTTTAGTTTAAGACGACATGTTTCGGAGCCGTAACTCCATCATCTGGTCATCCCTCTGGCGAGTTCGTCGAACATTAAAAACATTAAAATTTTATATACACACTCTAACACACAAGTCACAGTTCGTCAAACAAATAAATACAAGAAATAAGCAGCATCTCAACGTCCGGTCAGTATAATGCAGTGCAGCCTACTGATCGTTATCTCTGTATGTTTTATACAAATGGTTGATAGCCGTGTCGTACAAATAGTGGGAGTTGAACGTAAGTTTGTCGTTCAATACGTCATCTGGGTTTATTTTGAATGTTTTATATATTTCAAACTCCTCTATAGCATTCATTATTCTTCCTTTTGTACATGTGTGTATGGCTTCTACTGTTGAAATGAAGTCTCCCGGCTTATGATCCGATTCAGTGAGGTGACCGTGTCCACCGAGATCGTCATGTCCGAGTTCGTCACATCGACGAAAATCAATGAGCCGTACTAATTAGGGTCGGCCGTCTACCTGCCCCGCCGAGTATGTCATGCCTCCTCCGCCCGAACGGGAACAATAGATCCTTCAGTTTGTATTTATTCTTAATAAATATAGTATTTATACACTTCACTGATGCCGGGAAACCAATATTAACCATCTTCAACACATACAACATTAAAAACTTTCAAATCAAAAGTTCGTTATGGAAATTTTTTGAGTAGAAACGAACAGTTTAGGCAACTCATTCTAATTATAAATGTGATAATAACGACGAAATACAGTATTATAATTATACTGTTATCGGCAACATACTGTGACTAAACAGTTTAGGTCAGTCCTCTAGTTTTTTTTTTTATTATAATTATATAAAGTGGTAATACGACGAAATATTAAAATCTTACAAATATTATAATCATACTGTTATCAGCAACATACTGTGACTAAACAGTTTAGGTCAGTCCTCTAGTTTTTTT
>JAGFPH010002294.1:49382-92447 GCA_018207615.1 Philaenus spumarius | reverse complement strand
TTATTATATTAGTATCTATATATACATAATTAATTTGCTAGGGGTTATTTTGTGAGTAGAACTCCTCCTAGAGTTTTTAACCGATTTTGATGTTTTTGGTGTCATTTTACAGAGCTCACTCTGAAGTTGTGCTTCCCTTAAAATGAGCTCAATGTATGTTAAGGGCTTCGCCCCAGTGGCCCTCAAAGTTGCCATGTTAATCTTATGGAAGGACAATCTTAAGGAAGAAGAAGAAAGATTTATTTTGATTTTATCAGGGGCACAAAAAACAGCTGTTCGTATGAAAAGCTTAAAACAGCTGATTTTGATCAACAACTGATTTGGATCAAAAACTGAATATAATTTTAGGTTAGGTAAATCAAGCAATAGCGAAGCATTGCCCGGTCCACTAGTAGATAATAACTTGTGCCATCGATTTAGTTACATGGTAAAAACTAAAATAACATTCAATAAGTTGTAAAGCTATATTTGTCATAATGCATCACCAAACAGAAACTATAAAGAACATATTTAATAAAACAAAAATTATTTAAAATTTTATTGACAGTCAATTTCTTCTATTATTTTTACATAAGCTATTTACGTTATTAAATTATACATTTGAAATACAAATAAACACACATAATTTGTTTTATTGACATACATTTAAGTTAATACTATGGTTTTCAACCCATACCCATGCCCTTAACGTGCATTTTGTTTCAGAATTCTCTCATCCAATACTTATAACTATTGTTTAAAAAGGCCAAAAATAGTAAATATTTGCAATTCTAAGGGGCTTAATTTTTTTGTGATGCTAATTCTATAAAACTCCTTGCAAAATATTAACATAGGATAGTACATTAATTCGTAATAAAGATAATAAATGAAGAATGAAAAAGCAAAGAAACAAAAACAAAAAATGGCGACTGAGTGAAAACTTGGTACGTTAGGATATTTTGTTAATTATGTTGTAAATTATCTTTCGCTAGAATCAATAATGAAATATTAGTACAGGGTACCGAATCACCCTGTATAATATGCTAAATTGCAGGTAAAACTTTTAATCACCTGATTTTAAATTAAGTATTTGACAACCAGAAGTAGAACTATGATTTGCATATATTCAAGAAGAAACTTTGTGCATAAAATTTGAAATTTTAATATCCTTCGCAGCTTCTTTCGTCTTAAGTTTGTTCTGCTTTAGCATTTAATTTTCACTGCATAAATTGTGAGGTCTAAATGATAAAGAACATCTTCGTTTTCGATATTGGTATTCGAGATAATAAATAGAGAATTAGGGTTTTGTAATAAGTACAATGAAATATCCCCGGTAAATATTCTGCATTATCTTTAATAAAACGATTCCTTTAATGTACAAATATTGTATTATTATATTCACATTAAAACTATAAATACAAATGTATTAACAAAAAATTGACTATTCAACATACAGTCCTTGCGGATTTGTTTAGTTAGTTATCTTATTCAAACTCATTGTGCGCTTTTCACAATACAAGACCTTCACAAATTTTATAAATCTTTATAATTTGTATCCCATAATAAAATTGGATCTATTGAAACCACCGTTAAATATATCAGAGCACTTGCACAACGGCCATTTTAGAAACTTGATAACAATATTATCGAAAGTGTGTTCTATCACTTGTAAATTGGTTAAGCAATAAATAATTAACAACTAACAGTTATCCGTGGGTTCGACCGCAGATAGTTAGCAATAAGTGAATGAAATAAATAAAGGGTACATATTGAACCCCCCCTTACACGTAAAGCGAAAAACTTGATCCGATAGGTAATCAAAAGGGCTACTAAAAAATATGTTAAAATTATTTGTTAAAGTGTACAGTTTTAGGTTAGAAATTTTAAAACAGCCTCCATTTTGAAACGTATGATTGGATTTAATCGCTTATTTTTTCTGATATACATCATTGTTAGGTAGACATCATGGTAAGTTTGAACTGAGTTAGTCAAACATTTCCCTAGATATGAAATATTTTGCACAAAAAACAAAATGGCGGATATCTGGAAAACGAAGCGTTTCTTGGCCTATGTTTTTATGAACTTTTTTTCTTATTTTTAGCTATAGAATGAGCTTCCGAGTGATCACCTTGCATTTAAACTGAATTGGTTTGCTATTTACACAATAAAGAAAAACGTAATATTCTTTGCCAAGTGACTTTCGATCAATACATTTAACTATCGTACCAGATATTATGAGGATTATATAAAGTACTCTGTCTTGAGTAACACTCCCAAATTTATTCCTGTTTTAACACAGTATATAGGACGCACATTCTCAAAGGTTATTTTGAAATAATATCTATTTTAATAACTACATAGATTTAAATCAAATCAGCTGTTTACTAGTTAACAAACCATGTGTTTTTGTCACTAATTAGCTTATTATTAATCTTATGGAAAGAATATAATTGCATACGTCTTTTTTAACAAAATGAACAGTTATTATTTTTGTAAGTATTGGTAGTTTATGTATGGATAAAGAGTTTTCTATAAAACGATTTTCATTTATAACGCGTTCGTGTATGCTTTTTTTTAAAACGTTTGAAGAAAAGTAAATCATTGTTAATTTTACCCGTAACAAATACACACAGGGACTATTGAAGAGCTTGATACTTGGAAGGGTGTAAGGAATTTACTTTTAGTTGATAATTTAAAAACAACGGTTTAAGGCCAAATACCCTTTATTTTCAATCAGTAGAAGAGCTGCTGTGACTGTAAAAAGTCGTAGTACACTATTTTAAACCTAGCTCTTATAGAGACAATTGAAATATTCTTATTTCATGTGTTAAATTTTTTTTCATTTAGACTCATAGACTTGAAAAATATATAACCAATTTCGATTGAAAAATCGTTTTTACACAAGAAAATACACCCTTTGAGTATTTTAAATACTTTATTTTTAATCAAGAGTGAGTTAGTTTTCAGTTGGAAAGTTAAATAGGTCTGAATCCCAAAATAGTGAGGATTCGAACCATATATTTATGTGAATCAATCTTTTGTAATTAGCACGTTTTATTTGTTTCATGTAATTGTTATTAAAACATAGCTCTCTGTAGAATAAAGTGAATATTGGCGAAAAGCTTTACCACTTTCTTTGCAATCCAAACGATGAAGTTATTCTAACACACCAGGACACTGTCAATGGTTTACCTGCAGTGATCCATTCATCAGAGTTATACAAAGTGCAATCCTCAGTCTTCATTCATCATTTAACCATGTCAGAGAGGGAATGTTGTTGTTTTTTATTTAGAATAAACTGGAAGCGGAACTATATTGGTTTAGTGAAAAAAGTTACCAGCAATAAAACTGTTTGAAAATACGTATTTAGCAAGAAAGGAATTGAACAATAGTGAGTAATGAAACAGAAAAAAAACTAACCAACATAAAAATGTCCCGTTATTCTAAATTCCATGGCAATGTCTCCGGAGCTAAGCTTGTAAATCTTGAAACATTGAAATGCAATTATAAATCTTTTTGTGTAAATGCCAAGTTCTATGTTCGATTTGTAGTATCATGATGGTCAGTTTAATGATAATTACAGTTATATATACACGACACATATGGAACTTAAGTTTAATTGGAGTTATTGAGTGGCAGAATTTATTTAAAAAATAATACAAATAATTTTAAACTTTTTAATTCATATTGTTAGTAAATAACTACAGAATGGACTATACGGAAAATCCACTGTAAAAGATAAATAAATTTTATGAAATAACATAGAACATTACAACTATTGAGCAATCTTTCATCGATACATTTTATTGTAAAATGTTTAGTTTATAATTGTTTTTTTTTTATCTTGCTGGTTTTAAAATTCGGGTTTTCAATATTTATTTACAAACACTTATATTTTTATATTAACGTTTTTAACGATAATCTGAAACCAATCATTCCAATATATTTGTATTCAATGTATAATTTTATGATTTGGCTTGATAAAACACTAAACTTATATTCAAGCATTTTCAAATGAGTATAACTATTCTGTCTCCTGCAAAAGGAAACTAGATCTTTCCGAAATCGTTAATCAAAATTCCCAGTTTAATTTACACAAAAATTAAAATCCAAGGCAGATAAATTCAAACTCTTAAAAAGCCTATCTACAAGTTTCTAGATTAGTTGTCACTGTTCGTGTGTGTTTCACACAAGAATGACTGTCATGAATCTTAGTATTCAAATAAAATAATTTAATTCATCAAGAAAATGGAGCCCCTTAGCATAGAATACCAACTAATTCCAACAATTAAACATTTAGATTTATTAGTCGGACAGGTAGATAGATACATTTTACCACAATGAAAGATAAAATCTCCTAGCTCCAAAACATTGAATATTCGAAGAAAGTGTAATTTCTGGAATAATTTGCATTTTGTTAACAATAATAATGAAAGTTTTAATTTAAACTTTAAAAACTGATTCCCGAAATAAAAATGTACCTTCTGGCGAATTAACTTTCTTCTTTGTTGTAATTTAAATACAAACTTCCCAAGTGAATCGTTAAAAAAAACTCTTCTGTTTTTATGGACTAATAAAAACCATTGTGGGGAATATGTTTTGAAATGTTTAGAATTTACCGATAAATAACTTCACGTTCCATTAAAATTATTACTAAACATTATAATTACAAAAACCTAACACCAGATTATATTATAAAACTATGATAAATAGCAGACGTAGAAGGTCTCATAACAACTCTCAAGGCGCTGAAGCTTTCTATAAAATAAAAATACACGTTATTAGATTTTCTTTTTTATAAAAACCTATCTATTAATATGTTTACATAAATAGAATAAATTTACCTAGTTTAAAAAATAATTTTTTTTTCTACTACAAGAATATAATGATTTTTTCTACAAACAGTAAATTGGGGTTATGAACATGTAACTTTTATAGTGGTCAGTCTTTTACCATGAATAAAAATGTTTTTGTAAATTGTATTTATATACTGCATTATATAATATATTTATCTTCTAAAACGTTTACTAAATAAATAGATATTGTACTTGGTTTGTAAGATGATATACTTTATAAAATAAAACTTAAACGCAAATTCTCATAAATAATAAGTTTTTTAACCACTTTCTACGTCACCGTCACCATCTTCAGTGGTGTACTATTTGCAATAAGACAAGTTCTATTCAACAACTCGTGCTATTGGTTTGACAAGTTTCTAACTGAAATTTTTGCTAAAACTTTGGTTTTCTCATAATATAACTCAGTTTAAAATTCTCCATGCGTTTCACCGGCATTTATTCCTCTATGTCAAATAATAACAGATTTGGAACTGTGACGAAGTTCTATCTGCAGGGGAAAAAATTAAATTCTGCGTGTTACTAGATTCCAACTGCACTAATCAGCTGTGCGATTATGAGACAGCTGCTTAAGATATTTGATAGCTTAACTGCTTAAGATAGCTGTTACTGCCTCTGTTGTCTGTTTCTAAACCCTACTTTTACAGTTAGTGTTGCCCTTAAAAATAGAGAATTACCTGTTTACAATTGAAGCATTATTAGTACTTAGTAATGCAATAACTAACAAAAACATTTATAACATACATTACGAAAGTAATTAATAAGACACTAAATAAATATACAGTTAGTAATAGTAGAAATGGATATGAATTTTACAAAAAAGTTATTTCTAACGATCCGGTCTGGGGACTTAAAATTTTCTTATATATATTCAAAAAACATTATCACAAATGTTTTCATAAAACAAACTGTTTTTTTTAAACAGCAGACAATTATTTATAAAATAAACGGTATCAGTTAACTGACACAAACTTTCTCCCAACTTACTGTAGTCAAAATAATATTGTTTTCAATCATTTTATTTATTACATTTTAGAACAAAACAAAAAAATAATATTCTACCTACGTCAATCGTATAAAAAAATTATTGTCCTAGGCGGGATTCGATCGCGCGACCTTTGAATTACTGGCCGTGATCGCTACTATGGTGCTACCCCATGCGGCCGCCGCCGCGATGCTAGATTGACCACATAAATTTGTTTATTTTTAAACATTTCCCCATAATTATAAAACGCCGAAGTTTTGATAAAAGCGTTTGGTGTCATTTTGTTTGGAATCTTAAAAGCACTATAAATACTGAAAATTTGATCAAAATCGTTAGAGCCGTTTTTGAGAAATTTGCATTTTTGTCGTTTTTTATGGGTTTTTAGGGGTAAATTACCCTTAAAAATTAAAAATTCCAAAAAATGAAAAAAATGCTGGAGATATTAGGGTTTAGTACCGACATACCAAATTTCATGAAAATCGGACCAATAGTGTCCTCTCTGGTCGTGTATACATACTGACAGACAGACACCACTCTAAAAACACTTTTTTGGGTTCAGGGAGCACCAAAACAAAAAATTCCACTAAAAATATTTTTGGGTTCAGGGAGCACCAACACAGATAATTGCACTAAACCATTTTTTGGGGTTCTGGGAGCACCAAAACAGATAATTCAACTGAAAATTCAAATTCGAACATTTTTACGAAAACAATACTTTCTCCATATACTACGTATAGGGTGGAGAAAGTAAAAGAATTTTTAATACACGTTTCCATTTTTTTATAGTACTGTTTATTTATTTCTTATTAGTAAACATCTGTTTTTTTCTGATAAATAATTTCCTATTTTAATTTTAAAACAATATAAATTGTTTGATAAATTATTATTTTTTAGACATAAAAACATTTTAAGTTTTGACAAATAAGTTACGGCAGTTTAAGTAAACTATTTCTGTTCAGGAACTGTGCGACTTAGTTTAACTCGTTTGATTTGATTATATTTCCTTAAGTTTAAAATAAGTATAACAAAATGTGATTCTAATTTACTTTACTTGTGTAGTCCTAAAAGCAACGCAGGCGATCATAACCACCCAGGTTTTTCGAATTAAAAAAAAAAAACTCAATGTCCCAGCTTTATAAACGCTGCAATTGGCTTAACCTGTTTTACTAAGAAGTGTAATTGTTTGACTTAGACCAAAAGTGATTTAGCCATATTAAAATGTACTCAATACGAAATTCTCCCTTGATTCTTCGTATTTTATCAATAAACTAGGGAAGACCCCTGCGTGCTCCGCACGCCAACCCTCAGTGGTTAAAAGAACCAGCAAGGCTCAGGTCTACACGTTAAAGCCCTAACCTAAAAGCTAAAAATAATTGCTTCAAAATTTGAAATCAGCTGTTAATGGAAATATTGGAGCTAACAGCTATATTATCTGTTATTTTATTCAATTGGTTGCTATGGTAATAAATGTAAATACATGTGTTGGTTTATCATTCTAGGCCTAACCTAAGAATTTTTTCCGACTAAATTTACAAATATTGAAATAAAAAAAGGTTTTTATCGAAATGAATTTTAGCCTATGTTGCTCAGGGATAGTGTAGGTTTTTATTAGTAAAACTATATTTTCAATCGGTTCAGTCGTGCCAGAGGTGATTACCCCCTACAGACAAACAAACAAAAACAAACTTTACCTCTTTATAATTTTAGTATAGATAAGTTGTGTTGAAATGCAATCACAGTAATGTATGATGACATAATACAGGGTGGTTATAAATTATTGTACACATTTTAAGATTGAATAAATAAATAACCAATCGACTTAAAAACATGGAAATTGTTTTATTAAATAGCAAATTTAAAACAGTTTTATTACCAATGAAGGACAAAAAGATTACTGTTACTCATACTTTTACAAGGAAACTAAACTAATTCCACGTGCTCTCCGAGGTTTGCACGCAAAGTTTGTAGTCTAAATTCAACCTCACACCATGTGTTTCTGAGCATTGCTGGAGTTATGCTTCCAATAACCTCTCGAACTCTATTCTTGAGTTCCTCAATATCTTGAACTTTTTTGGCGAAGACTCTGTCCTTGACATAGCCCCACAAAAAAAAGTCTAAAGGTGTAATGTCTGGGGAACGTGGAGGCCAAGGAATTGGACCATCCCGTCCAATCCAACGACCAGGAAACGTGTTATTTAGGTAGTCACGTACTATCTTACCCCAGTGTGGAGGGGCACCATCTTGCTGCCAGTAAACATTTGGTTGTCTATGCTCAATTTGCGGTATTGCAAAAAGTTCAAGCATGTCGAGGTATACCTCTTTAGTGACTGTCGGTTCTGCGAAGAAAAAGGGTCCTATCACTTCATCTATAGCCAATGCACACCAAACGTTTATTTTAGGGCTGTCTCTTTCTTGTTCTCGAACATTATGAGGATTTTCAGTACCCCAAATCCTACAATTGTGTCTATTCACCTTACCAGAAACATGAAAGGTTGCTTCATCAGAAAAAATTACTTTTTTCAAGAAATTGCTTTCTCCAATGTTTATTGTTTGTTCTTCGAGGTCAAGTAATCTAACAGCAAAATCGTAGCGTCGAGGTTTATCGTTAGGTTTTAGTTCATGTAATAACTGAATTTTGTATGGATGGAGCTTAAGGTGTTTGTGCAAAATTTTTAAGACTGTTGATCGAGGTAATCCTAATTCCAAACTTGCACGCCGAGTAGACTTACCAGGGCTCCTCGTAAACAATTCTCTTACTTGATCAACAATAGCTTCAGAAACTGGAGGTCTACCAGCACCTTTTCTATGTTGGACACTTCCCGTCTGTTCAAACTGCCTATACCAGCGTTTTATAGAATTGTTACTCGGAGGATTGCGGCCATACTCTAAACGAAACCTTCTTTGAACAGTTATTACAGATCTGCTTTCATTAAACCAAAGAACACACCTTGCTTTTTCTTGCACACTAGCCATTTTGATACTGAGGTTAGTTTAGTGTTTGTTTAGTCAACTGTAATTAACAGCTGGTGTGGAAAGATCCATTGTTGACCAGCTGACTATGTCACAACACAAGTCATTAAGAAGAATCATACCTTACACCCACAGTTTAAGTGACATTTTTACTTTCTTTTTATAACTACTTTTTATAATTATTGTAATGTGTACAATTATTAATTTTCAGTCAGTATATAAAACTGTTTTAAATTTGCAATTTAATAAAACAATTCCCATGTTTTTAAGTCGATTGGTTATTTATTTATTCAATCTTAAAATGTGTACAATAATTTATAACCACCCTGTATATTAAAAGCAACATATAAGCTTAATAATATATTAAGAAGTTTAAAAAACACACATTTATTATTGAGCACAATAATTATGGTTCGATGCAAATAGATAAATTGCTATCAAACTACCACTGTTATATTAAGCTGTTAAACATAACACAAAACTAAAATCAGATTAAAGCACTTCAACTTTTAAATAATTCTGAAATATATCCGATCACGATAAAGCATAGCTATTAAATACGTAAAATATTCATACCAAGCCCTCCCCCCCTATTATGTGTTTTATTAATGGAAATAGACAGATTTGCTTTAGAGATTTTTAATATAACCAAAAATTGAGTTTTTTATGTATCGTAAATTTCAACCCCTGCCAAAAAAATGAGGTATTTTGGGGGTAAGTTGAAAATTTTAAACGCGGACCTCTATTGAGTGACACCTCATATTAAAGGCCTTGATAAAAGAAGAAGATTGTCGCAAACCAGAGGTCTGTATGTTGACTCTATCCAACACAATGGCCAATCAAAGTTGCAATTTTTCCCCATTTAAATAACATTAAAATGTTAAAGATGATACATCTGTTATTTTTGAAAATTATTCAATCCAGTGGATTTTGGGCTGATACAACCTTGCAATAGCTTTGTTATTCATAACTGTAAATATTTGCCGACTCCTAATAGTAAAAAGTCCAGTACCTGGGAATTCCAGAGGGTACTAGAGGGTAAACAGCTTTTCTGTTTTTATACTAATTTAATTTATGTTTTTAAAACTTAGATTGAGTGATCTACTGGATTAAACCCTTGTAAAAAATAATAGATGTATCATCTTTAACATTTTATTGTTATTTAAATGAGGGAAAATTATAAGTTTAATTTCCATTATGTGGATAGAGTCAACATACAGACCTCCGGTTTGCGCCAATCTTCTTATTTGATCAAAGCCTTTAAAATGAGGTGTCACTCAATAGGGGTTTTCATTTAAAATTTTCGACATACCCCCAAAATACCCCATTTTTGGGGGAGGGGTAGAAATTTACAATACATAAAAAACTAAATTGTTGGTCATGTTAACAATCCCCAAAGCAAATCTGTCTATTTCCATTAATAAAAAAAATAATAGGGAGGGTTGGGTCTTTTAAGACACCTTATATACACATTGTATATCTTATGCTTTATTCTATGTATATAATTACATCAAAGTGTTTTGAACACTCCGCGTTTGGCCTTACCACGACCATTTACAGGAAGTGAAGAGCAGAAATGTAAATAGTTAGTTAGGTATCACATTTTAATTTTCGTAGTACGTGGAATTTGAACAGTATTTAATTTATTTACACGCGCAGACATACAAAACTTAACATTGAAATATTTATTATTTTATGAGACCAGAAATTTAAGTAAAGAAATTAATTTTCATATACTTATCTACAGTGTAGGAACAGGTATCTCTTTATTCGGGTTGCTAACCCCACCTATACAAGGCTACCTAAAATAATAATTAGAAACAATTCAGCAAGACTGAATCACCGTTATTATCAGACTAGGGAAGACCCCTGCGTGCTTCACACTCCAACCCCCAATGGAACCTTCCACAAACATATGTTATGTTTTATTTATAATAAAGGTGTACGATTAACAATAACCGCAAAACTGAGATGGTAAATGTTCAAATCAAATTATTTCTTTTATTTGATAACAGCAGTTATAATCATGGTTAAAAGAACCAGCAAGGCTCAGGTCTACACTTTAAAACCCTAACCTAAAAGCTAGAAATACAAAAATAATTGCTTCAAATTTTTAAATCAGCTGTTAATGGAAATATCGGAGCAAAAAGCTATATTATCTGTTGTTTTGTTGAATTGGTTGCTATGGTAATAAATGTAAATACATGTGGTGGTTTATCATTCTAGGCCAAACCTAAGAATGTTTTCCTACTAAATTTACAAATACTGTATTGAAATAAAAAAAGGTTTTTATCGAAATGAATTATAGCCTATGTTACTCAGGGATAGTGGAGTTTTTTATTAGTAAAACAATATTTTATCGGTTCAGTAGTGCCACAGATTACCCCCCTACATACAAACAAAGAAACAAACAAATTTTACCTCTTTATTATATTAGTGTAGATTTACAAAGAATGTAGTTCCACAACCCTTTGCAACCCATTTAAGATATCTAGATGATGTTTCCACGGCTAAGACCTACTCTATATTCAGCAATCAGTGAAAACTTAACCCACTCTAAATAATTGATGTACTAAAAGTGTATTTGAACGAACTTGTGTTTGAATATTGCCATTGTTTTGAATTATCACAAACAATGCATTCGTATTAGAACGCTCTTAATTGTAGAAGAGTCTTAATTGTAAAGACGTAAAACAGGCATTGATTAACTACTTGTAGATGTGATTCAGGAAGCCATCTCATTGTTAAGTTTTTGTAAGAAATAGTCGAGAAAACATTCTATTTGTACGTGCTTTCATAATCATTTCAGGAATAAACAAAGGGCACACTGTAGACTTGCAAAACAAGAGGTTTTACAAACAAACAAAAGTCGTGTATTGCTTGCAATTTAATGTTTTTTAAATATTAAAATGAGAAATTAAGCAAAGTTGGCTGCTCTACTGTAAAAATGGCCGATGTTATCACAATTATTTAAAAACTAGAAGTTGCACGATAGAGACACTATTTCAAAATGAGATGTAAAAAATAGTTCTACCTTTGTTCTCTTTGTTCGAAGTCGAGAAATCCAGACTTTTATCCACCCAGTATTATAAAACTATCTATATATATATATAAGCGAAATACCACTCACTCACTCACTCACTCACTCATCACGATTTCTCAAAAACTGTCTAACGGATTGAAATGAAATTTGGTATGTAGCAGCTTCCTCTAAGGCCATAGGTGCTCACTAAGAAAGGGCTTGGAAAAATTAAAAAATTTAGAGGGGGGGTTTGGAGGGATCAAAGTTATTTAAAAATGATTTCTTCAAAACTACCGAACTGATTGGAATGAAATTTGGTATGTAGCTTCCTCTAGGGCTATAGGTGCTTAGTAAAAAAGGGTTTTAAAAAATTGGAAATTTTAGGTGGGTTTGGGGGATAAAAATTACTAAATCACGATTTCTCCAAAATTACTGAACAGATTGGAATGAAATTTTTTATGTAGCTTCCTCTAGGGCTATAAGTGCTTACTAAGAAAGGGTTTAAAAAAATTTGAAATTGTATGGGAGGTTTGGGGGGGTCAAAATTACTAAAAATCCCCATAAGAAATATATAGTGTTATATATTTGTTGGTATAATATATTTTTTGTTAATATACATTTAATTTTGATTTGTCTGTCCGTGCAAAGCCGGATCGGGCCAGCTAGTATTGTATACAACCATAGTTTAAATTACATTTTTGTCTATTTCTGTACCAACTAATTAAACAGTATTCACATTAGTTATTTTGATTTGGTTTGAAAAAATTCGAAATTTTAGGAGGGGGTTTGGGGGGATTAAAGTTATTAAATTACGATTTCTTCAAAACTACTGAACGGATTGGAATGAAATTTGGTATGCAGCTTCCTCTAGGGCCATAAGTGTTCACTAAAAAAGGGTTTTAAAAAATTGGAAATTTTAGGTGGGTTTGGGGGGTAAAAATTACTAAATCACGATTTCTCCAAAATTACTGAACAGATTCGAATGAAATTTGGTATGTAGCTTCCTCTCGGGCCATAGGTGCTCACTAAGAAAGAGTATGAAAAATTTCGAAATTTTAGGACAGGTTTGGGGGGATCAATGTTACTGAAATCATAATTTCAGATCTTTTATTATTATGAAAATAGTGCTTTTATTATTTAAGATCTATATATATAAAAGTCAAATACCACTCACTGACTGAACACTTAAAAAGAATACCATTACGTTAAAAAGACTGAAAATACCAACCACAACGGGCAACGCCGTACGGGTCAGCTAGTTTAAAATAAGAATCAAAATTCGCCAGATACTAATTGATAATTTATTTCCATTTTATCTCTAGTCATTAGGTTTTCTCTGTCAATATTTGAAAAGTAGTTTAAATAAATGATTTAATATACACAGTGTTCATAAAGTCCCTTTAACGCTTTTTATTATTTTTGTTATTGAAAATGATTTAACAAAACTTTGTATATATCTTGTGTTGCATAACAGGATAAATGTTATGACATATCTGAACCTTTGTGATTTTGTGGTGTTTGAGGGGGGTAGGTGCGTTAAAAATTTCAAATATAAAGGTAGGTCTTGTAATACACCATTGAACAGCTTATTAAAAGAGAAACATAATGTCGCAAACTTAGTATCTTGCTTCGTTTCAAAGTAATGGACAATAAAAGTTGGCTTTTTGGCATGTACTGTGTTGAAGGTCTGTTGGAGGTTTTGGTATATATAGGAATACATTATTATTCTAATTTTATTTGGATGCGTGGAATATGAGTGTAAGAGATGCGTTAGTGGTATGGAAGTGTTTTCATTTTTTAATATTATAGTGTATAGTGTTGTGTTTCTTTTTAAAATGTTAAACTTGTAGCTACGAATGTGTATATTATGCAGGTATAAAAGAGAGAGTGTATGGTTTATTGTGGTATGTGAGTGTGAGTTACGTATGTGTAATTTTTAAGTTATATTTATGTTATGCATGCAGATCTTTTGGCCTAACTAATTATCACAGAACAAATTATTCTTGTCTTTCTTTTATTTTTATTTGTAATCAATTTTAAATTTAATTTTAATTTATTAGGAATTTAACTGCTCCCGATGTCATCTTAAACTCTGTTTTTTCCTTCTCTTTTTATTTCAGTTGAGAGATATGCAGCTTCAAAACGGGCAGACCCATGGAGGCTGCATTATTCATTCTTTTTTTTCTATTTTTCTTAAGTTTTTTCGGTTGTTGTGTATATTAAGTTTTTTATTGTTGTAGGATTTAGAAGTAATATTGTTTTGGGTTTTCTCTCTTTTGTGTATTTTATAGTATGTATTGTATTGTTTCTTTCTTATTGTAATAAAAGGAATGAAAAAGAAAGTTCTGGAAAATGATATTGTTATCATAGCATCAAATCAAAGCAAGTTATTAATTTGTTAATATTAGTACTAGCTGGGTGCCCGTGCTTCTCTACGGGTTAAGCTCGATAAAACATTTCAATTTCAAAGGCATCCCGTATACTCTTTGTTAATACGCTATTTACACTATGTACTCATTTCTTAGCTTAAGTGTATAAACTATTTATCTTTTAGTTTTATTAATACCTGTCAAAGGACAGCCTTTTTATATGCTTATTTAAAGAACCTCCTTGTAAACAAATTGAGTCAGTGGAATTTGACTTGTATCTATATTTCTAACGCTTTTTACGTTTTAATAACCTTAAACGCAAAATATTTTAATATCCCGTCTTATTGCACATCTAGAGCATAAGGGGAACCACTATGTTAAGTCTCAAGTTAATTTATGTTTTGTCGTTTTTGAGATACAGTGATCATCAGTGAGTCAGTGGTATTTCGATTATATATATATATATAGATATAGATAAGTAGGTTGTATGTTATTTTCCGGAACTTTGATTGTCCATTACTCTGAAACGAAGTATTATATAGGCTCTGATAATATATAATATTAGTATATTAGGCTCTGGTTTGCGCCATTGTGTTTCTCTTTTAATAAGCTTTAATGACCTTTAAAAATGTATAAGCCCCTTTGCCCCCCTAAGCCTCAAAATCATAGAGGGTCAGATATACACTATGTATTTTTCCTATAGTGAAAATAGAAATATTATTTTTTTAGTGTTAGTAATGGACGGTCAAAGTCCACCGTGACAGTGGCGGTTCTGCCGGCGATTATTTAATAGTGGTCGTATCGACTGTACCAACGATATTTTTGTGTTTCACAACAAAGTGGTAATATATTACGTCTTGTTTGCAATTTTCGTTTCAAATTTTTTTTTCATGTAAGTGCATGGATAAAGACCTACATTTAAAAAAATTATGAAGTTTTATCTTTCTATTGTTCTTCCTTCTCATCCTAATCGAAGTACTTTAAGAGATCATTATAGGTAATTCTAAGAGAATTTCGTCATCGGCCGGGCCACAGAATGACACCTTCCATCACTCTGCATCACTCTGATCAAGAATAACCGTGATTGAATGAAACCACGAACCACAAATAGAAGTAGTGTTAAAGCCCTCTGAGGATGATGACTGACTATGCATTAGGGAACTATGGATGACTGACTATGCATTAGGTAACTATGGATGACTAAATATGGATGATGAAATGTGCATTAGGGTTGTACATTAAACAAAATATTTTTTATTAAATTGTGATGTTACAGTTTTTTTTTGTTCCGTCTATTTGTGGTTCGGTGTTTCATTAAATCATTGTGAATTTGTCACCACAATTCTCTTCAACCTTTGTAAGAATAACATCACTGTGACATCACGGAAGAAATGATTTCATGCTGTTTTCTGCATGTACCGTGTAAATAGATCCAATAACAAAGAACCTCAGTTAAAATTTTCTAGAAATTACTACAAATCTACTTATTAAAAAGAAACCATAATCAGTTTGAAGCCATTTTTATGCATTATAATAGTGTGCTTTTGATTTAATTTGTTATTTTATTTCTGAAGTTTTACTCTAACGAAAATTCAGGAACCTAAACGTTTTAAAGTTTACGTAATTCTAGTTAATTCCATAGTACACATAATTTGTAAAACAATGGCAGCAATGAAATTTCTTTTTACAAAACAATATCGTACTGTTTGTAATAACAAGCCATCGTATTAACAACATCGTTTTCTCGTAAATGTTTCCCAAAATTCTAAAATAAAACTTGTTTTTATTGAACTCAGTGTTATGAAACGATGTACCGCTATTTCAAAAAGAAAATTAACAACCTAATAACAAAATACAAAATAAACGACCTTTGTTACATTGGTTGTGATAGTTGCTTTGGTAACGGATTTATTGCAGGTTTTCGCGCTGTTTTATTTATTTCAAAGCGGAAGTACGCAAGGATTACCGTTGTTTTAACGATTTATTTGTACCGATACACTTCCTGTAAAGGTGCGATACCCAACCAAATTAACTACAGGATATCCCCTCGGACTGGTTGGTTCTGTTCTGTCTAAGAATGGTTTATTCACAAACATTCATTTCGTTTTATTCTGTGTATAGGTAGAAATCTGTGTTCAGATTTTATGTATGATATTATTTAGTCTAAATGTAGTTGTCATATTTGCAGATTATATTTAACTGGGTGCTTCAGAACTCTTTCTAAATACTTCAAGGTTGCTGAGCAAAAATCAATTAACAATATCATTATTACATTTTTTTTTCACATTTTCATTTCACTAACGGATTGATATAATATGTTACAATTTTGAAACAGAAATATAATTGAAAAAAAAAAGAATCCAGGTGTGCTTAAAATCTCACGGGAGAAGTGTAAACTTCTATAGCGATATTCCGATTAATATAAAATATATTATAGAAATTATTTTGGTTATTAAACAATCCTGCGTAAAACAAATTTGCAAAGAACACAAAATTGTATTACTTAACACTACCAAGTAAACTATTTTAACACAATTTACGATTTACGAAATGAGAAAGCACAATGTCCACTTCAGAGGTGTTACCAAGTAAACTATTTTGACACAACTTAAAAAATGAGGAAGCACAATTTCCATTTCAGAGGCATTACCGAGTAAACTATGTTAACACAACTTACAATATGAGGAAGCATAATGTCCATTTCAGAGGTATTACTAAGTAAATAATTTTAACACAACTTTCGAAATGAGAAAGCACAATGCCCATTTCAGAGGCATTACCAAGTAATCTATTTTAACACAACTTACGAAATGAGGAAGCACAATGTCCACTTCAAAGGTATTACCAAGTAAACTATTTTAACACAACTTAAAAAATGAGGAAGCACAATTTCCATTTCAGAGGCATTACTGAGTAAACTATGTTAACACAACTTACAATATGAGGAAGCAGAATGTCCATTTCAGAGGAATTACCAGGTAAACTAGTTTGACACAACTTACAAAATGAGGAAGCACAATGTCCACTTCAGAGGTATTACCAAGTAAACTATATACTCTGCTATATACACATGTGTACTATAATATAGTAGAGCGTGGCGGTAAAATTCTATTCACCGCTCGCGATTCGCCTATAGGAGTTTACATTTCAAAAAAAATTATATATATTTTATATAACTTACGGTGGAAGTCATAATCCACCGAAGGCTTAACTTGATAGTCGTCCGATGTATTTTCACTATTGTGTGCTCTTTTTGAAAGAACTTGTAACTAGAAAATACAACGTAGGAAATAGTTAATACATTATTACAGAACTGTCGACGTGTTTCTTGTTTATGTATATAGTATATATTTTGAAGTATTTGTAAAGGTTTCGGAAACACTATGTATAATCACAGTTTATCTCTGTTTTATAACTTAAACTAGTTCATTCCCAAAGGTAGTTTTTACAAACTTAATCGCCTCTATTAATATTGTTTAGATAAATACATTAATGATCACTTATATAACAAATTGTATATTTTTCAACAACGAAAAAATACAAATAAAAAATATGACCAATGAAAAGGTTTCAAGGCAGACAGGTGGCTAGGTACAGGTATTTTCAAGCATTTGGTTATATTCATCAGAAATATTCGCTTGAACCATGTAATATTATTACTCTATTGTTTTCTAAACAAAAAGATATTATCAGCTTTGTGACAATATTAAGACAAGTAATGAATTAGGATTGAGGATTGAATTTGTTGTCCAGTTGATGAACTGATAACTGAGATTAATCTATTCAAGAAGAGTTTTAAATAATTTAATTTTGCTCTAGGGTATTTATTGCTCTAGAAGTGTGCTCTAAGTAATTATAAACGAAATTTATTCAAAATGGGACGGGTTGTTTATACGAAAGAAGTATTTAATTACACATTATAGCTAGAACACCACCCACTCTTCTGGTCCAAACTATAAATCTCCGAAACAAGCAGGAAAATTCTGTGAGAAAGGTTTCAAGCAAATGTTGCCAACATAACTGAAACAATATATCGTATAATTCTGTGTCACAATTGCATATCATCGGCATTTGTCGGGGCCTGAATAGTAGCGAAATATGCGTTCAAATAATGACACGAAAACAGATAATTTCACTGAAGCGATGTCGGATCTCATTCCTGGCGATTAATCAATAATAATGTCTGTAACTGTTATAAACCTCTACAGTAAATAATTTCTTTATTTAGGAAGCACAGTTTTTTTTTGGGTTCCTTCTGTTAAAATGATACAATTTTATAATAACGAACTCGATCTCGTTTTACTTTAAAATTAAAATTAAAATGTAACAAAATTGTGTATTTAACACACCAGACAGGTATTTTTGTTACATTGTCTCTCAGATATAAAATAGTGAAAACTAGTATCGCCTGTAGTCGTCCAATTTCGTTTGTAAAGTAACAAAATTCAACTTGTATTTCACTTAATAAATAGAAATATGTTATAAATATGCAAATTCTTAATTCGTTTGTTGACACATTTTTATATTCATTGCGATATAATTCTTCTTCTTATATAATAAATACGAAAAAAGGTACCTAATCTTAGCCTACAAGAATGCGCTGTAAAATAATTGCTTAGTCTCTAATTAATAAACCACGCATGTTTGAATGCTTGAGATACCTTTGTACGTTGTGGGGAAAAAAGGCTGGGACAGAGAGACAAACTAGAACTTTTCTTTTAATGGTCGAAACTCTAAAAATAATAATAAGTCTTATATTTACAAAAACATGTCTAGAACAGTTTTGGATAGCTTGAAATAAAATCTTTTTTTAATGTAGGCCTAAGTTTTTTTTACATGTTTGGTGGTTGGTCAGACAATGAATTGCAATAAAGATAAAGCCTTGTAACAAGTACTAGAGAGCACAATGCGTTACTATAACAAATAAGCGGTTGTCAGTAAACAGATTGTATCCCTTGTAGTCTCATTACTTGCAACAGGTAACCAACTGAACTGTTTTATTAAGGGTTGCGGCTCTCAAATTGGGTTGTTTAATTAACAATAACGTAGATCAACACTGATTCACGTTCTAACTAACAGTTGCATATATTTATTTAACTTTACTTTAATGTAAATATACTTTGTTGTTGCCCAGATATAAAATTTGAAATGGTAAATAAAGGTTCATGAAAACTATGCAATTATTGGCTGTGTGTTTTGCAAGGTCTTCAAAAGTATCAGAAAAACTTTATATGTAGGCCTATATTTCAGAAATATGCAGTTTTACACTTATGAGGGCTTAAGTTAGTTTTGATTCTTAGCAAAATATTTATGCGATGGATACTGATGACCGGAGGAGGTACTTGGTAGAACTTCATTTTCAAATAAAAACAAACACAAATTTTTGTGAAACTTCTACAATTTTATTTTTGAGTCTTGTCGACCATGGTTTCGCCCGTGACCATATTTATAACAAGCTCCCTTCCATTCCCTTTTCATTGTTTTGAGTAACTGTTCTACGTTGTCAGGGAAATATATGAAACGCCAAATGCCACACTAACAAAATCCATAATATAAATTATAAATTAACAAATTAGATAATAAAATTACATAAATAAATCTCAGTAAAGATCGATTCAATTCGAACAAGCCAGTTATTATTTGCGACAGATATTATTTCAACAGGAAGTTATAACGGACGTACCAGCTTGAATTTATTAAAAAAACAAATACATAACCATGCGTTATTCTGTGTGAATCAACGAATGCAGGTACGCGAAAAATACTTCCAAATATGTTAAGCTGTAAAGCCAATCAGAACAATCCAAATTTCAAATCATCCAATGAGCAACGAAATTTCAGTCCGCAGTGTTGCTAAATGATCAACTCTCATTTAACTCAAATATGTTATACGATACCTTAATTCAGGCAGTAAGTCCAACAAACATCGAATATACAGATAAGACATTGAAGAAAAAAACCGGTACCATTACCGTCTCAACAATCCTACGTGAACGTTGCCGAAATAGTGCGTGGACCTTCTGCTTATTTTAATTATTACGACTTCCGCATCGAGTGAAATGTGTTTTGTGTTATGTGTTTGTGTTTTTATTATTCCTGATAATGGGTGAATAGCCGAAACTGCAGTAGAAATGTAAGACAATACCGAAACAGATTAGTAGACCTTTAGTTATACCGAAAATTATCTACAGTATTCTGTTAGTTATTTCACTTTTCATTTCAATAGATTAACGACACAATACAGACTTCAAGCAGTAGTTTGATAGATTCTAGTTATCCATTAAATTTGTTGTACAACTTTTGTAGAAAAATGTCTGTTTAAAGTTAGTAGAAATTTGGTTTGAGTTTTTTTGCCTTTTTTTTATATATATGATAAGTCTACTATTAAGCCTTCCAGTACCTGGCCAAATAATGATGGACAGAATAAATCGCTGCTCTGAGCATGAAAAGTCTGCGGGCGAAGAGAAGAGCGACAAGATCCAGAGAGAATCAGACTCTGATTGGGCTGTAAAGAAAAGGAAGACTAGGAACCTTCTGGAAGAAGTGGAGAACGACCCATGGGGGTTCCAATATAAACCAATTAGTAATAGACTGTGGGATAACAAGAAGAGGAAAGTTGGGTGAAGGAGATAATTCAGGACCTATTCCCCAGCGGCGAAGTCCAACGAGTAGGACGTCCAGGATGGATAGAATTGCGGGAAGAATAACGATTCCGACTAGAGGACCTGAAGAGAGAAGGACAACGTCTTAAGGGTCGGCTCTAGTAAAACAGAAAGCAACCTGCGACTCCAGCGTAGCGGCGGTAGGTTACGCGGACATTGCTCATCCTAAATCCATTTAAAACCCGAAATTGATCAAATAGCGTTTTCAAAAAAATACCAAACTCTTGGGGACAAAATTCTTCATCCGAATGGCTTGATAATTTTTCGCTATAATTAATAGTTACATCGTAAAAAAATATTTAAAGTCACCCTATAGAGGCGGTAGGTTACACGGACATTGCTCAGCCTAAATCCATTTAAAACCCGCAATTGTTCAAATAGCGTTTTCAAAAAAATACCAAACTCTTGGGGACGAAATTCTTCATGCAAATGGCTTGGTACTTTTTCGCTATAACTAAAAGTGACAACATAAAAAATTATTAAAAATTAATTTTTTAAATTGTTAATAAATATTAAACAAAACGTTTTTCTTAATTTTGGAAAAGCCATTTGCATGCGTATTGGCCATAGCTTTAAAATGACATATCGTTCATAATTATCCGATCAAAAATAAAGGAAAAATATGGATTTTAATTTAACATTGGTCTTATGGAGTGTCAACCAACATGGCCGACAGCTAGAGCCGACCCTTAAGAAAGCCCAGACAGAAACTCCAACGAATATAATATTTTGTTGGTGTGTACGCCAAACTTTGGTAGAAGTATGTTGTGAAGGTTGAGATGTAATGTTTTATAACAACATAGAATTAAATGTATACTTCTCTGAAAGTGTCATTGACCTTAAATTTCTAATAAGATAGCATAGACAGAAACTACAATCAACCATTATCACCTCGCTTATACATTCAACAGTGAAATGATGTTTTTCATTAAGGTTAAAAACGTCTTATGAAATCGTTCTTATAAAAACATTTATCTCGAGAAAAGTAAAATCCTAACTCACTCCAAGTAATTGTTACACTGAATGTATATCAGCAAAGCGTAGATTGCTTTGTTCAAGTCTTGCTATGCTCTGACAATGGCTAGTTAGTTGCGTACAATACTTCCGCGCTGGGAGCATTTCTAAATAAATAGCTTCGTATTTCCAGGTTTTAGTCATGCATTGATAACTTGGATATTGTTTTACGAAACACGTGACTCTGGATCGTTGTTCTTTGGTTCGTTTTGTACTTAATAAGGAATTGAATTTAAGTTTTAAGGTGTTCATTTACTCCTTATATTTAGAGATATAATATTTAATACTTATAATAATAATGAATTTTCCATTTATAGAAATAAACAAAAAAATAACGATAGTAGACCTACGTTCAGCGAGTGTTTGTAGTAAATCGCCCACCTATGATGAATGACAGGGAAATACATGGACATTTAAAAGCTCTTAATAAATGTTTTATTAAGTCACATGTGTATAAATTTAAAACTTAAGTAAAAAAAAAACGCATTAAAAGTATAAATTTAAAACTTCAAAATTGCCAAAAAACTCAGCGATTTACTGCAAACACTCGCTGAATATAGTAGGCCTATAGTCAGTTCTGTTTTTACGTGTCAAATTAACTTTATCTTTTGTGGCGCCACTGCGGCTGTTTGTGGTTACAAAATACAAAATAATTTTATGAATGATCTTAATTCCGTACTTGCTATGATTCTATTTATCGACTCTTTGACTAATTACAAACTATTCACGCTCTATACAATGAAATTACAAATCAAAATATATTAAAGTTATTTTATTAAGTTATTGAATATTCATAAGAAATATTAATAAGTTTTAAGAAATTATTATAATTTTAATTGTATAATTTGTATGTATGACTAGATCTTCAATTGGATTAAACTTGACTAAATATATAATTTCGTATATGGAATCAGATGTATAAATATAGATGTTAAACAAAACTACATTCATTGAATACAAAATTTATAATAACACAAATTTTAAAACAAAATTTTAAATTTCTTATGAAAAAATGTGCTTTTGCTTTTTCTATACCGTAGTATTAGTTCGTTTAACCCTTGACAATTTTATGTTCACACAAATTTACTGTTTTATATATTGAATGCTTCATATAGTTTCATATACATTTAAAAAAATTAATTATCTTTCAAAATACATTTTTTCTACATTCCGTACTATTATGCAAATATTTGTTGCTTAAAAACAAAATATGGGGGGGGGGGGGGGAAATTTAGTGGAAAAATACGTACGTTTATAAAGAGTGGCAATGTAAGATATGCATTGATTACGGGATAATTAAAAAATGTAACTGCATATCTTTTACAGTTTAAGTTAATCCATTTAAAATAAACATTCCAACCCATCAATTTGAATGTAATGAAATACCAAATGAACACCTATAACTAGAACAATAAAACACAAACACTTACATTTTTATTTTATTTCACGATAAATGCTCTGCATTTGCACAAGAGTTAGTGATAGTGTTGCGACATATGAACTCGAATAATAACTGATATTCAATATTTGATATAAATTATAATAACACATAACATTTATGTATAGCGAAACACATAAAAGTGGTAAATTCTAATAAACATAAACTACATAAAATTGACACTCAACACTACATATAAAATTCTAAGTAAAAATATTTTATTTAATCTGGCAACTGTTTACATAAATTTACCATTTAAAAATTATTTGATACTAAAACAAACTTTTATAATGCTTTTAGAATGCTTTTAAAAACCTACAAACTTAGTCCTTGTGTAATATCAAAAGAAGATTATCAAAGTTTATTACCTGTAAAATAAACAGTTTTTGATGCTTCAGTTAGGCTATAATTTTCAACAGAGTTAATTTTTCCTGCAATTATACTAATGATTTTATTTTATTTTTATTACACAGCATAGACTGTAGAATATAAATTGAGGTGAGGCCAATGTTAATAATGTCTTAATCAAAGATTTACAAGAATTTGTTTCTTTAAAAAAGATTCTAAAACGGATGTTTTACAATTTCTATCAAGACAGATATTGCAGACCGTTACAAGGTGCTATATTGTATTAATGCACGAACACAATCGTCTCGATGTATTACTAATTATTTAGAGTTTGGATTTATTGTACTCTTTACGTTTTACATTTAGAAACAGGCTGTATTATGTTGCTATGTTTAGTTATGATTTATATTTTAATACTTTTAAATGAAGCCCGAAACAAATTTTGTGTAGAAATATGTTTTTTAACTGCAAAATCAAAATACGGCTATGCTGATTGCCTACTATGGTAGATTAAATATTCAATAACGTTTCCTATTTACAGTTCAATTATAATCTATTTACCACCAGTCTAACAGTTCGAACATAATCCAGGCATTGTTCAAAATATTTAATTCTAATTGCACAGACACATTTTATCGAGAACAAGCCCATCATTCAGTGCAACCGAGAATGATTTCACTACTTAAGCAACTCAGGTACATTATCTTACACAAGATTAAACTTGACTTTATTTAACTCAGTAAATATATATCTAAAGCTAAAGGTAGAGACGTAATGAGCATCGTCAATCTCTTTCCCCTACTTCTGCTTAAGGCGTCGTGACACTAAAGTCTCAATCAAAGTGTCTAATTTAGATTCTAACCAGATAAACCAGTTTTAAAACAATGCTATTTTGTTATATATTTTAATGCTGTAGTAAATATACTAAAGACTATTTACTATAATATATTAGGATAAGATTTTATTTAGAAAACGTTAACTGTTTTCAAACTTCTCACACATGTTATTAAATTTCATATTTTATAGTATAACATTGAAGCACCAAAATCCTATTAAGTTAGGGCTCTATTAGGTCTAATAAAACAAACTTGAATTCTGAATAAGCGTGAAATTTACTAAAACACGTATTTATTGTTTTCAATGTAACATTAAAGACCTAAATTATTTCGTAAAAAATAAGCAAAACTAAATGTAGTCCGAAGATTAGTTATAAATCAACAACCGACTTAAGGCAAAACATTTGTTACTAAAAGTTATTTTTAGATGACAACTTAGAAAATACTATAGGTATGGAAACCCATTTTGCTTCAGTTTTTACTACTACCTGCCACCCTTTATTCTAAAAAACAATTACCGAGACAAGAATTTAAATCACAAAACCTCCGGGGTAGTAATTATTACTGATATCATTCACAGTCCAAGAAGACAGTGTCGTAATGCAGCTTCGTTTTCCATATTTAATTGATACCTTTCCCTTAGGGTTTATGCATATTTCATGAAATTCTACACTTCTTCTATAGCGTTAAATATTCTGTCATCCTTTAAAATTATAAAACGTGATTGATTCTCTTGGTTTAAAATGTATTCCTTTCCTTGCTGTTATTCGGATGGAACCAATATCGTGAGGGTTGATATTTCTAGATAACAATTAATTAATTGTCATTAACAGTTTTTAAAATCTCTTATAAAAAAAAGTTGAATACAATTCCAGTTTACAGTTAATTCAGTTCCTTGAGCTTTGTTCAAAGACAGGTTTAAATAATACAGTAAGAAATAATATTTAAAACATTTATATTTATAATGTTTAAAATTCATTTTCAAATTCTTGTGTTTTGTTTTATTATTTTAATATTATTTATTCAATCAATATATGTCTCCACTTATTCCAACATATTTTTAATTCCTTAAACTATTTAATCGGACGTAGTATTTTGTAGTCTTTTTAATCTTGTACCATAGCAGGATTTTTTAATTCTTCGAGTTTACATAATATGTGTTTTTTTTTCAAACGGCAGCTTCAAAACCGTCTCAGCGAAGCCTAAATGTAGTGCTTATATATTATTTTCTTTTGTACTTGAGGTATTTAGTAATGTAAGTTTAGTAAGAGGATTTACTTTTGATATTTAAATTTAAATTATATACTTATAAATATAATGTGTCTGTTTATTTCGTTGTTAATCTTATAGAAAGTGACTAATTTTTGTTTGTACAAATAATAATACAAAACATTAAAATAAAATGCAAGTATATTCAAGTATTAAGTATATCTTTTTTCCTTGTGAGATAGTCTCCGGATCACTGATTTTAATGTGTACAGTATTATGTACAAATACCTTAATATTCCGTCTAGTGATCCACTTGTGGTAATTTTTCATTACCGCGGTTTTAAATGCTCATGCATTCATCTTCAGGTATATCACTCTTACGAGATCGTTCAAACATTTAAAGTTAACACAACAACACACAACACAACACACAACACAGCCCACAACATGACACACAACACAACCCACAACACAAGACACAACACAACACACAACACAACACATACAATTATACAAAATTCGGTGATGTATTTCAACCGGCGCCGGCAAATGTTCATGAAAAAAATGTAAGGAGTAAAAATTTTTAAAAAGAAAAAAAGTTTATGATTTATTTAGTTACCATATCTATTTATATATATTCTTTTTCTAATCAAATATTTTTTGTAACTAACATTTATAAAGCCCACGCTATGCTCCTTTTTCCTCTGGACAGCCGCTACATCAAAAAACAAAACTTCTAGAAAATCAACGTTTAACAGGTTCGTATTAGTTGCCAGAAAAGAGTGCCCGAAAAAGATATTTTTATTTTTATTGATTTAGTAGTGTATTAAAATTATTTAAACATTGTTTTGCAGATGAATATCATAACATGGACGTAATAGATGTAACTTTCTTTATTATCAGATGTTATTCGCTAAGCATACGAAGAAACATTCAACAATAAACCCAGATTCGAATATTTAAACCCTGATTAATTCAGGTTTAATTCATCAAATTAATGCAATCAACTATTATTGAAATATTAAATGATCTGCAATAGTGGGAGTATGCTTTGCACGCCATTCCGCATATTGGGAGTATCTTCAATACAAAAAGCATTGCATGCTTCGCACGCCAGCCCCTGTATGGGAGTATCTTCAATACAAGATGGATTGCGTGCTTCGCACGCCAATGCTGCAGTAGAATCCACAACATAGCTTTAAACCGGGTACTTCTATGGTATTTTACGTTTTGATCGATTTTGGGGGAACCAAGCGAGCTATAAGGTGGCGTAAAACAACAAAATGGGCAGAATAACATCCTACATTTATATTTGTAGAAAAACTCAAAAACAAGTTCGTTCTCGTAGGAAAAATCTCAAAAAATTGTTACTTCCGGTCAAAAAACCTGCTTCCGATTGATGGATTTTTTTGGCTGACAAACTTGTCCTAGCAACGTAGATAACCAACATATGTACCAAATTTGAACAAAATCAGACTTAAAGTGCGGCCGCTATAGTGTGAAAACATATATATATATGTATATATGATTTTTAATGACACCCCAAAACGTGTTCTGGATATCATGATCGGTGCTCATTTGCTACTCCCGACCTTGGGTTTGACCATAAGGGCCACTGCAATAGCTCATTTTTCCTATGGAAATTCGCTAATTAAACTTGAACACACAGTCTCACAACTACAGACGATGTACCAGGCTAGATTCATCAAAGTTAAAGTTTGAATATTGTGACTCGTTCTTAGTGAAACGGAGTTTTAGTAAATACACATAAATATGAGTTGGGAGATTCTGTATTCATGTTTTACTTTGTCAGTATACGTAGCTTCTCAAAAGTTAAGGTAAATATTTATATATAATGTACTTTAAAAGTAAGTTTTCAATTTATAATTTATGGTTTGTGTTAATATTATGAAGAAATTGCGGTAATTTATTTATACTAGTGGACCCGGCAATGCTTCGCTATTGCTATTGCTTGAATTACCTAACCTAAAATTATATTCAGTTTTTGATCCAAATCAGTTGTTGATCAAAATCAGCTGTTGATCAAAATCAGCTGTTTTAAGCTTTTCATACGAACAGCTGTTTTTTGTGCCCCTGATAAAATCAAAAGAAATCTTTCTTCTTCTTCCATAAGATTAACATTGAAACTTTGAGGGCCACTGGGGCGTATCCCTGAGGACCGATGTAAATTATAATGGGATTCTGCTCATCTACAGGACACTACCTTTCTAACGGTATGCGCGAATTTCTCCTACGATGCACACAAGCTGAGAAAAAAGGACGACAAGTTTTGTGCTTGCCTATTAATTTAATATATAGATATAACAGTTCTGAAGATGTAATACCTTGCCAAGATTATGTTTAAAGGTTATCTTTATAACTTCACTCAAAACGAACTCCTTTGAGTGCTAAAATCTCTTATAAATAATTTAAGGCAGTTTGTAAGAGTCAAAGCACTGCGCTTCATCCAATTTAGTTAAATTTACAACTAATTTGAATAATAATTACCATAGATTATTATGTAACCCTCGTTGTATTTTTATACGTCTTGTACAGAGAGCGATATATATATAGCCCTATTTCCAAATCGTTTCTCGTATCGATTTCTGCGGGGTTACTCACGGTTAAATCATATTCCATGATAAAATGGCCAAACATTGGTTGGACGGTTTATATAGGCCTACTTTTAATTATTTACTATGTTTGATGCACTTAGTAAAAACACAAACTAAATGATGAAATTGGAGCCAATCGGTTTATATACTTTTAATTATTTACTGTGTTTGATGCACTTGTTAAAAACACAAACGAATGATACAATTGGAGTAATTTTGTGTTGCTTAAAATAATGTGGTTTGTTTGAATGGTTCCGTTCAGCCACAATCTGTTGTGGTTTCCATGCTCGTGAACAAACCTTTTAGTAGACTCTAATAGGATTAGGCGAACATCAAAGATCACTTCCAATAAATGCTTGGCGTAAATTATTGTTTATGTTCAAGATAGCACATTAAATGTGAAGATATATTTGCATAGTGCTTATTTATAATAATGTTAAAATTTTAAAACAACTGCAGTACAATTTATTTTTAAGAAGGCAATAAATTTAAGTGGGAACATTTTCATTGATTGGTAAAGTTTTAAAATGCCTTACGATATTAAATTTGTGTAAGAATGTAGGATAAGTATATTGTAACTATCCACCATATGACAATACTAAATAAACACACTATGTAATTCTAAATTACATTAAAAGGTTAAAGGTTTATAAAAACTTCGCAAAGAATAAAAAAAGAGTTTAAGCTATGTTTAAAACCTGAAAACGTAAATTAAAATAATTATTTCTGAAATTATCATAACTTTAAAACCACTAAGTTATACAAAATAGACAATCCTTTAAAATTAGAAGTCGAACATTTGTTATCTTTGTTCGAAGATGAGACATCCGTCTGTGACAAAACATGTTCTACTTCTGGTTATATAATTTTAATGTGCAATATATTACTTATATATTCTCTAGATATATTTATTTACAAGTGAATGTTTTATTAAAATGCTCACTAAACAAAATACGGTGTCAGATTTGTTTCAGTATATTTAGTCATATTTAATGTACTAGGGGCTCTGCCCCTGGACGCTTCGCTCGCAGTTGGAAAATTCGCTAAAGAATCTCGTTAATCTTTGGCTCGTTTGTACATGGTTTGTAAAATTATGAAACCAGGCTTAAATATATTAACAGTAATTACAAGAAACCTCAAATACATGCTTTAGAAACGTGGAAGGCTTTCATTACGATTTTAGTTCTAGTTCTACTATCTTCTGTCAACTAAAGTTTTGAAACCAGAACTGAATATAGTGAAAATTATTGCAGAATTAACATAACCTCAATACTATGCCAAGTTTGCCTTTTTTTGACAAAATAAATTGTTAAATCAGGCCCAATTTATTCTAATTCAAACGTGCTAAAACAGTATAAATTAGCTTATTTTTTAACAGTAATTAAAAACTATCCAATGAACAGCTGATTTTGGATTATACTCAATCTCAGTTCTATTCCACTCTATTTCCAACGTGATAAAACAGTATAAATTGGCTTGTTTATAAATAGCTGTTTTGATCGCTTTATTTACTATTTAGTTGTAATTTTGTAACCAACATGGCAACCCATAAGACAATACGTTAAAAATTTTCAACTTTTGAATAAGATTTTCTCAAAAAATTGCGTTTTTACACGAAATACAACTATATGGGTGTACTTAAAAATAAAAACTAAACCTAAATACAAAATGTCTTTGAATTCGTTAGAGCCGTTTCGAGATCCGCGGCAGATACAAAGATAGATACAAGAATTGCTCATTTAAAGTAATGGGATTTACAACAGTGTAAAATAACTTCTGATTTTAAATATCGTTGGCATAATAGTGGACATACTTGTTGAATGTTAATATGAATAACAAGTTTTATGACACACAGAAAGAAGCAGTTAATGCAAGGTTTTTCTATTCCTTTGACAATAATATAAACGCAACAAATATACTGCTCCATTTTCTGTTGAGTAAACATTGTTTAGTATTAAGTTCTTTGGGGGAGATAACGTTATTTTTTTACATTTTATTACTCATTTTTGTCATAAAGTTAACCTAAGCTATAATTAGGTTTTATTAGGTCCTAATGACACAAATTAATTAGTTTAAATTATAAGTTAATATAATATGTGACTGGTTTAAGCCCTAACATTTTATGTACACAATTTATTGCTTCACAATTAATGAAAAATATCGACCAATATCGGTAGATATCAGGGTAGCTCAGATGGTAGAGCACCAGGTCGGAAACCTGAAGGTCCCGGGTTCAACTCCCGGTCTTGGTCTATGTTTTTTCACTTGTAATTTAATTAAATGAAAAAGTAATATTTATTTACCACAGTAATTGAAACCTGTAATTTATTACATACCTGAAGATATTAATGAAACCAAAAAGTAAACGCAAGGCAGCGCAGATGAGTTGAGTAAAACTTTAGAGTATTTAAATTTCCTGTAGAAACTTTCTTACACGAGGTACAGTATGCAAATAACTCTTCAAGTTGTGGTTAATATAAACCGTCTCCAATATCAGGTAATTATACGTCGCGATTTTACTTGCAAATTTACCTATGGGAGAAACACTGACATAAATCTATATTTTCGATAATTTACAAATAAAAATAAGAAATATTTATACGGATAAACTATAGGTGAAACACTACATCTACTTTATTTATTAAAATGAAATAATTCGTACAAAAAACACAAACAGTAACTGAAACAAGTTTATTAAAGAACTATGTTTATCACACTACTCATGTATATTTTGAAGACACACACTAACTTTTTGTTTTGATGACTTGAATACTGTTTTGTAGTAACTTTTTTCAGTTTAGTTTGTTTTCGTCGTTATACTTTATTCAGTAAATATGTTTGATGCTGGTTAAATAGTTCATGTTTAATGCAGAAAATATTAAGCAATAAACAGTGTGGAATACTTCAAGAAAGCGTTCAGCACATTAAGACTTCTAAGCGACGTTTCAAACCAAGCAAGGCTTACCGCTTTGTAATGTATGTGGAAACTTTCGCTGTTACCCGAGATGGTATAGTTCCAGTTTTTAAGTCGAATAATGTCTCCATATAACAAAAGTAAAACGTTGTTTAGTAAAATAATTTATTCGTTTCATTTCGATTTCTTAAGTAATGATAAATGTACAACCATTTAACGAAAAAAACAAGTAAACAAAAATATTAAATAAACTATAGTAAGCAGCTAACTGATAAATAAGAATTTTTTTTAAGTCTCTAAGACGCAAGTACCTATACATTAATAATAGGAAGAACATAGTGTCAGTGGACTACCACCTTCCCCCGCCACCAGCTGATTTGGGACTCGTTAGAAAACGTTTTGTACCGAGAGCGATATATGGCCCTATGGACAGACCTTTGCTCCTGTCGATTTCTGGACGGTTACTCATGGGTAAATCATATTCTATGATAAAACGATCAAACACGATTGTAAGATTCATTTACTTTTAATTATTTACTGTGTTTGATAAATTTAGTAAAAACACAAACAAAATGATGAAATTGGAGTCATTGTGTGTTGCTTAAGGGTGCGCCATACCAGGAAGAAACAGACCTATGCAGCCCTCTGCAATCTTAGAAATCATTCATTCAATTTTGAAGATAATGTTTTGAAATTTGCGGGAAGTTGTTAACGAACATCTAAACTATAATTTGTAGGTGCTAAACAATGGAAATTATCTATTTTACTTAAAGATAATTAGCTTATAAGTAGGCGAAAAACCTGATTTTCAGTTGAGTTACTTGGAAACATGAAGTCGTTTGAACACATTTTGTGTCCTACAAATTGTACATTGAAGTTTTCTGAAAATGTTGCAGTTGAAAGAATATAGATAAAATAAAAAATAAGGCAGTACTTTGCAATCATGCAAGTGCTTGCAAGCGATATTCTTGCTACTGTAAAGTGGCGCGGTAGTGCGTCAATTCAGTGAAACAGGCTAGCGCAAGTCTTTTCAATGTTGACTCCTCCCACTTTGTCTGTCTTCCAGACATTTGCGAGAATCCAGTGCGTAATATTTCTGTTTGTACTGTTTATTTTACAATATAAGATTTCTAAAATGCCGTCACAGCGTTCTAGAAAGAAATCAGGTCTAGCATTGTCAACAAGAAGGAAGAGTAGAAAGATTAAAACAAACTCTGGTTTGTCTAAGGCTATTGCTGTAAATACCTTGAACAAATAAGCATAATTTTATTAACACCTTTTTTGTTTGATTATTAATATATATACATCTACTATAACATAATAGAATGAACATAAAGCTTTAACTGTGCTTTATTTGTAAAATACTCATATTTTTAATGCCTTAGCACATACATGATAGAAGATGTGAATACTATTTCTACATAATACTGCATTAGGAGGAAAGGTGGGGGAAGACTTCAGTAGCCTATTTCTATAGACAGGTTGGGCTAAAAATTGTTTGTGCAAAACCTAAATTGTCTCGACTGAAATATTTTACAATTAGATCTATCTATACATATTTTGAGAGGCAAAATTAAATTATTTTAAATAACTAATTAAACTTGCGTATTTTATAAATCGGACAATGACGTAGGCCTAGACCTAATTGGGGTTTGAAAAGGTAATACAGTATAAGCAATGAATACAGTATTCTGTATTCATTGGTATAAGCTACACTTATACATCACATTTCCCACTTTATTTAATTGCTTTGTGAATTATTAATAAAAAGTAAAAGTTGTTTTGTACATGACTAGTGCAAAACAAAATGACAAACTAATGTTATAATTTTTTTTTAAATCCATTATGTATATTCTTCAGCCTTGTAAAGGAGTACAAAGAAACAAATGTGATTTGGATTATTACACAGGATGTCACAAAAAACCTGATATACGTTGAAATAAATACAAAATTTTCCTTAACTTTTTTTCAAATTCGGCTTAGTTTAGTCGCAATTTGTCATTTAGTTTGTTTACAAAAACTCAGAAATAGATAAATAAGACATTGGGTTCAAATTTGATATAAAAAGCGTTTTGTATGTTACAATTAATTTACAAGTGCAAAATAGCGGTTAATACAAATTTTTAAAGGGATATAACTTGAAAACCGTTAACGTAACAAAAACACAAACGTCACTAGTTCGACAGTTGTGTCAATATATAAGCTATCATTGAATGTACTATTTTCTTAGAAATACGGACAACCTATATAAGGTAAAGCTATTTTGAAAGTGTCAAAAATTCGAACTAAAACAAAATTATACTATTACATTTAAAAAAATTTATTTTAGACAAAACCTCCCACAGCGCGAGGGAGAGCCTATGCAAAGAGCAGAACATACAGACGTCGCTACTTTGACAGTTACACCGCATTGTGTCAATAGGTAAGCTATCATTCAATTTACAATTTTTTGTTGCATTTGCGCCAGAGCACAGACGAAAGGTATACAAGTATCAAGTATCTCAGCGGGGTATGGCCAGAAATTATGGCAGCAAATAACTTTTTAACAAATTATACCGACAGCCTCTTGGAGTGCGTTACCGTACTTCAAATATAGCCGAAAGATTTAATGCAAGACTATGTAAGTTTGTTGGAGGAAAAAAAGTAAACTTTGCTCAAAGAGAAAACTACACTGTACGAAGTGAACTCTCGGCCATAGCAGTAAACGAGGCTGACAATTTGCATCGCTGTATTCATAAAAAAATAACTGTTGGCAACAGCCCAGGGATCTATTCTAAAAAAACTCCACTAGAAAACAGAATAGAAAATCTGTTAGAAAAACAAGATGCTAAAATGCTTTAAGAAAAAGTGGGACAAAAGACACATCTGGGACAAGATGGGACATCTGCAGACAAAGACTATGGATCTGTTGAATGTGCTGAGCTGGACATGGAGCCAGACATTTATGAGCAGAATAAAATGGACTTCCTGGAGTCAATAAATATCAATGACGTTCGCCATGAAAGGAATGAACAAGAATCTCGGGGCCAAAGCCAAAGTGAGTTGTCGTTGAGAGAGAAGGTGTAGACTTACAGCATCAAATTTTGGTAAAATCTGCAAAATGCATAAATCCACGTCGTGAAAAAAAAAAAACAATTCATTATCTACTGTACAGCCAATTCAATGGAAATGCCGCTACAAAATATGGCATTGAAAATGAAAAAACTGCAATACAGGAGGTTGAAGAGCGTATCGGCACCAACATTGATGAATGCGGATTATTTATCGACAGCAACCTGCCCTTTTTAGCTGCAACACCAGACGAAATTTTGGGAGATAAGGGGATTGTCGAAGTGAAGTGTCCTGTAAGTGCACGAAATATGTCACCACTGGAGGCGACTAAGGCCAAAATAATAAATTTCTGTGAAGTTGATCATCAGGAAGAACTTGTTTTAAAAATAAACCACTCATATTTTTATCAAATACAAGGACAGCTTCATATAACGAAGCGTACATTTTGTTTATTTATTGTATGGACTCCACAAGGGTTATCCATTGAAAGGGTAAATAAGGACGACGAGTTTTGGGAGACTAAAATGAAAAGACAATTGGTTTCATTTTATAATAAGTGTATGCTTCCGGAACTGGTTGACCCTAGATACCCAAGGGGATTACCCATACGGGAGTGGAAACGTTGAAAAAACGAGTGAAAAAAAGATTTTCAAAAAACTATATATTTTGTATTTTCAATAACATTGTAAACAGATTTCTTGTTGTTGTATATTTGTAAATAATAGTTATTTATATTTCTAAATAATTAGTATTTTGTTTGTAAATGAGAACTTTTTATGTGAATAATAATATTATGTCTGTGTAAATAATAACATTTTATGTACAAATAATGATTTTGTATGTGTAAATAATTTTTTTTTCTGTGTAAATAACTTTTATAGGTTTTATAATTATTGTTTGTGTGTAAATAATATATTTTGTAACTGTTTGTGGATAAATAATAACTTTTGTATGTGTAAACCATAGTATATTTAAGCCTAAATAATGATTTTGTTTGTGTAAATATTTTTTTTCTGTGTAAATAACTTTTATAATTATTGTTTGTGTGTAAACAATATTTTTTTAACTGTTTGTGGATGATTAAGTAAGTAAATAATGATTTCCATGTGCAAATAATAACTTTTTATGTGTAAATAATGATTTTTATGTGAAAATTATAACTTTGTATGCGTCAATAATGATTTTAATGTGAACATTATAAGTTATTTATGAGTAAATAATAACTTTTGTATGTACATATAATAATTTTCATAATGCATAAATAATAATGTTTTTTTTTCTCATCAAAATAAAAAATGAGTAAGTTAATTATTTATTTCAAAATAGGCCTATAGCTATACCTATTTGTTCCTAGATTCAGAATTTAAAGTAGGCCTAATTGGCTATGCTTATCTTCAAGTTAGGTAAATTTACTCCTTTCTAAAACATGAGTGTTGTACTGGGGCTCAAATACAAATTAAAACATTAATGAAATAGGAGGATGCACTTTACCAGAATTATTCAAATTAACCTAACAAGAAAATGCAAGTTCAGGTAATTTTGCAAGGCATTTTTCTAAAGAAACTTACAAAAAATTAATTTTAAATCGAATTCTGGATGTGAAATGGATGTTTAATTTTAAGGTTTTTTTTTCTTTTCTTGTTTTTGTAACAAAATATATACATAATTATAGGCCCTATAATTTTTATGATAAAAACCAGGATTTTTATGATAAAACCAGAATTTGGATTGAAAGATCCATAATTAAAGTGTCATAATCATATAACTAATTGTTGTAAATTATTGTACTATTATAGCCAAATTATTATACATCAAATTTTATAAAAACCGACACTATTAATATGCAGACATTTCATAGTACAAATTAAATGACTATTTGAATATTATAAATACCTACAGATGTGTAGGTAGGCCTATGTTTTAAAAATATTATTGTCATCAAAACGTGCACTTATAGTTAAAAAGTGATTTTTTTACTCAGAACAATAATGAATAAAGTCGAACGTTTCGGCAAGTGTTACAAAAGCCCCATGTTTCATACTTTATTTAATTGCTTTGTAAATTAATAATAACTAACATTTTGCAACATTAGTAAATAGTTTGTTTGTATTATTAAGTACAAAACAAAATAAAGAATTCAGTTATTCAATTGCTTATTTGCCTTCGCTGCGTTGCTAAGTGATAATTATTACTAACAGTAGGGCTAACAAGGAAAGTAAGTACACTTGTGTGTGTCTACGTTGTACGTCTAGTCTGCACGAAGGTTTAACCCAAACCTTGTCAATCATTTCTTTAGCTCCGCCTCCTCACTGCTAGACTGATTGCCAGCGCTCCTAGTGGATTTATTCAACATCGTGCTGAGGATTCTCTCTAGTGGTATAGCGCACCCTTAAAATAAAGTGGTTTGTTTCAGTGGTTTCATTCAGCCACAATCCGTTGTGGTTTCCATGCTCGTGAACAAACCTTTTAGTAGACTCTAATAGGATTATACGAACATCAAAGATCACTTTCAATAAAGGCTTGGCGTAAATTATTGTTTCTGTTCAAGATAGCACATTAACTGTGAATATATATTTGCATAGTGCTTAGTCGATATTGTGTGGCAAACTGTAACCCAATTTATTTGTAATTTTATTATATTGTTTGTTGAAATCTTTTCTAAATTCATCTTCGTTAATTTAATTACACTAAAACAAACTCCTTTAAAATACAATTACATATTACATTGCATACATATTTTCAAATAATTGAATTATTGAATCTTTTAAGTATAGTAACTTCAAACTTATAAAATCAATATTTTATTTATTATAAATCTACAAGTTTACAAACGACACTAACATAAATTGAACAAATTCATATTTCAAAAGTCAACGGTATGCGGATTTCTCACAAATATATTCATCCGTATTATTTATTTATAGTACTCTAGCTTAAACTATATTTTTTTGTTGATTTTATCACGCTAACTTGTAACAAATATATCCAAACAATAAAATTATTTTTTATTAAATTGTTAATATCTAGCAAAATTTTACATTTTTGTATATCTGGAATCACTTATTCGTATCAACGTGTCTTCTAACTTGTATTTATTTTAAATATTTCTTTTTATCTTCCAAGGTCGTTTAATTTGTGTAAAAGCATTTAATTTGGGTCATAGAGTATTTAAAATGGACACTTACTATTAATTTAATAATCGTTCGACAGCCCTAATTTCACTTCCCGAAAAAAATCTCTTCGTCCGTAGTGATATCAGCAGGAAAGCGCATGGTAACATTTGTTCTGCAGCCTCATTTGAAAGCCAAAGTAAACTTTTGCCGCCTTTAATAACATTTACCAGACCTGATTATTAAAAATAAATAACTAATGAGCTTGACTTGTGAGAAAGTAACTTAGATAAAATAAAACCTGAACACAAAATCTCACAATAAATACGTTTACTAACTTCAAACGCATTTCAACGACAATGTCGCCATCCTCAGTGATGCACGGGCTACAGTAACCAAACTATAACTAAAAGTTATAGTTATAAAGTAAGTTATAGTTTGGTTTTATTGTAAGATTTTGTGTTCAGGTTTTATTTTATCTAAGACCTGATTATTGTTTGCGCTTTTCAATGACACCCTTTCCAAGTTCGAAGAATAATTAAATCCTAAAATGTTGAGTGTTCCAACTATTGAAATACCAAGTTTATTGTACATACAGTTTGTAACAACACATGTACAGTACACGAAGTGTAACTAGAAGCAATTTGCATGTATATGAAGCCACGTCTTGTCTTACAGAAGTAATTAAACACAGAAATGTTTCTATTGTAAGTTTAATATTGGTCTTGCGAACGCTTCACGATATAAAAACAACAGTAATTAGATTTGTTCCTATTTCTAGTTACAACTACGTGTGGCATTTTCCTCCATTGTTCAAGGAATGACATATGGCCGAACTATCAGATTTTATAAACAAACAAGATATTATTTCACCAAAAGGCTACTCTGCCAGGTGTCTTAAAAGTCCCTCCCCTAATATTTTTTTATTAATGGAAATAGACAGATTTTAACAGATTTTAGACAGGGGATTTTTAACATGAACAAACATTGATTTTTTTGGTGTATCGTAAATTTCAACCCCACCCCCAAAAAAGGGGTATTTTGGGGGTAAGTCAAAAATTTCAAATGAGAACTTCTATTGAGTGACACCTCATTTTAAAGGCCTTGATAAAAGAAGAAGATTGGCGCAAGCGCAAGGTACTGGACTTTGGGTTGATACAACCTTGCTTTGTTATTCATAACTGTGCATGTTTGTCGACCCCTAGTAGTAAAAAGTCCAGTACCTGGGAATTCCAGAAGGCTTAGCTTTACTGTTTTTATACTAATTACTATGTTTTATAACTTAGATTGAGTGATCTACTAGATTAAACCCTTGGACAAAATAACAGATGAATCGTCTTTAACATTTCAATGTTATTTAATGGGGAAAAATTTAGATGTGGTACAGAGTTAGTTTTCCTGTGAAGCGGAGAAAACGCTGCTGGTCGGAAAGCGATCATTTTGGGCTACGAAAATTCCAGTTAGAGAGCTTTGGTAAATAGGAAGGTGAACAGACTGTCAGATATCCATCATACAAGTGTTTATGTTTCTTTTTATTTAAATTAAAGTTGAAGCTCATTCGAACCAGCATTACACGAACATTTGGGTGTTTCGTCTTGGGGTAGCATTGCCAAGTTGATTAGTTAGAGTAATAAAGTTTATTAGTGTGAAAAGAATCAGTTATTCATTGTAGTTTTGTTTGTAGATAGTGTAAAAAGAATAGTCTACCACTGAACCACTTGATAGTAAAATATAGTAAATTGTAAAACGTACGGACTGGTTTATTTCTATGATATACTCCTTGAACCTTAGTGATCCTGGGCAGTTGAAATTATGTTTCCACCCCTAAAAATAGAGTCAACATCAAAAGTATAAATACATGTAACAAATATATAAATATATTGCTGAAAAAATATTAAAACGGCTCAATTTTTATGCTTATAAGAAAGTTTGAGATCATAAAATTACCAAATAATTGAAGAAAATTGAATCTTTTAAATAAAATCAGGAATTATTTTAAGAAGGTAGAGCAAAGATACAATCAATACTCAAACAATACAAAGTATAATTATGCATTAAAAATGTCAGGGTAAAATTCGGTTTTGTGTTGAGTAGTTCAAGCTCTAATTGAATAAATTAGATTGTTCAAAACTGTTGAGTCCATTGGCGATTACTTGTTTTTCTATTAAAAAAATAAGTTCTTATTTAGTAGGCCTACATATTGCCTAGTGCACAATTTAGAAAAGGTTGAACGCAAGTCAGCACAGTTCGTTTGGTCGTCTTTTTGCTATTTGTTTTTGCAAACTCAAGCAAAACAAATAGGTTTACATTTACTTTCACAGTTAGTACATCTTGTACTGTAAAAACATAATTTGTGCTGACTAAAACACCATCCAAACACCAACGACTGCTGCATTTTATAGAGTATAGGGAATTTACATAATTGTGATACATTACCTTAATGATGTCTTCCGTTAACTTTTTGGGAATTGTTGAATAAATTATTACAACAGAATATGCATAATGTTTGTAAACTCCTTGGAGTCACAGGTCTTCCCATTAAGAACGCTCCGCTGATGTTATTGCGAGTTGTTAAATAAAAGAATTTTAGAAGGATAGTTTAATATTTATGTAGTGCGTATACATAAAAGATGCAATAATTGTTTACGTTATAAATGGCAACGTGATATAACAAATTTGTGGTAAGAGTAAAATAATTCGACCACGCAGCTGAACCGCTGACATGAGTTTTGCAAATTTCCAAATTAAGTTTATAGGAATATGTTTTAGGGTTTCAAACAACAATTTGGGAAATATGTCTATTAACGACAGTGCTGAATAGCTGCAAAATGTTTCGCATGCCATTCCGCATATTGGGAGTATCTTCAACACAAAAAACATTGCGTGCTTCGCACGCCAACCCCCGTAATGGGAGTATCTTCAATACACAAAGCATTGTGTGCTTCACCTGCCAACCCCCGTATTGGGAGTATATTCAGTACACAATGCATTGCGTGCTTCGCACGCCAACTCCACGGTAGAATCCACCACATGGCTTTGAACTGGGTACTTCTATGGTATTGATCGATTTTTGGGAACTAAGCGAGCTATAAGGTCGCTTAAAAAAAAAATGTGCAGAATAACATCCTACATTTATATTCGTAGAAAAACTCCTACTGTAGAAATTCATTCCCGTAGAAAGAATCTCAAAAATAGTTACTTCCGTTCAAATAACGTGCTTCCGATTTTTGGATTTTTTTGGCTAACGAACTCGTCCTAGTGACGTAGACAACCAACATGTGTACCAAATTTGAACCAAATCGGACTTAAAATGCGACCGCTAGAGTGCGAACACATAATATATATATGTGATTTTTAATGACACTCCAAAACGTGTTCTGGGGACCATGATCGGTGATCATTTGATACTCTCGACCTTGGGTCTTACCATAAGGGCCACTGCAATAGCTCATTTTTCCTATGGGAATTCTCTAAAAAGGATTTACTGTATTTCAGTTGAGATATGTTATAAACATACAATCGCTAAAGTAAATAATATTGATATCCGTATAAGGTAATAATTTTATTTTTATAGCTCGTGCATCAATAAAGATGACGAAGTGTTGATCAAACTCGTTTTTGTAAATAATCTATTCGTTTAGATATTCTGTATTCAAGTATTGTAGTGTAAATTTCTATAGTTGCACCACATCCAAAATATTTTGTGGGCGGTGAATCGAATTTTACCTTCACGCTCACAGACGAAATCCCTAACTAAGTCAATAACTAAGTTTAAAGTAAGGTAAGGATGATATAACTAAAAAATTGAACTTGGGCTTATGAGTGAGAGAATTGCGCAATCACCATACATAAATAATGAAAATATCTTTTATCGGCAGATTCCTATGAATTTAGTTCCGGGAACTGTACCGAAAATAACTTTGCACAGGATTATAGTAAATGCAATTGCCATTCGAATAATTTAACTTACAAATTGTACTCGGGCTAAAGATGGAGAAATTTGACAAAAACTCTACATGGATGATAAAAAAAAATCATTTATCGAGAAGTTCATTATGCATTTTGTTCTTTGTTCCGGTAACTGTATCAAAACTACCTTTGCATAGGATTATTGAAAATTTAATTGAATTTTGAATGATATAACTCACAAATTGTATTCGGGCTTATGATTAGTAGAAATCATGCAAATTTCCTAGCTCTAATTTTGTTATTTTGGGTTGAATCAGATAGGCCAGTATTCTTGTTGGAATCGAAAAATAACAAAATTGTAAAAACCAAAAAATCTGGGAAATTTGACAAGGACCCTAAAAAAATGAGCAATTTTGAAGCATATTTAACTACCACTTCTCAAGGTGGAAAAAATATACTTAAAAACTCCTCAAATCCATACCCACAAACGACTAAACGGTCTAACTCCGCCATTTACATACAGCATATATACATAAATATATAAATTAATTAATATTGGGCACGATACTCACAAGCTTGTCTGGTGCTGTAGTTGTGTATATCCATATTTTGGATATGATCGTACTGGAATTTAAAAAAATCAACAACACTTCAAGTGTATAAATACATGGAAGTGTAAGTACTCCATATTTCTTAAAATAGTTTTTACAACTTTGTCTTTTTTGTAGCCCCGCCTGAAGCCTTTTTTTTAGCAAGACAAACACTATTTTCATGTTTTGGACTGATGAGTTTCCCCAAAGAAGAACTCCATAGTTCAAATAATGATGCACTAGCCAATAATAGCCTGTTAAAAGTATCGATCTACCACAGTATGGCTTCAAACGTCTCAGTACAAATATACCTGAGCTAATTTTGGCACTAATACTGCTAATGAGGTCATTCCAGTTCAACTTGAATTGGAAGACCCAAACATATTATTGATTGCACTTATTCAAGTATACTATCACCCAGCATGACACTTGGTGTCAGATTTGAGCTACGCTTTCTACTGAAGTGTATGTATTTAGTTTTCCATGGATTGATTGTTAAATAGTTTTCGGAAAAATACTGTCCAGTGGCATTGACTTCTATATAAAAGCCTTCTGCTCCAATTGTTGAACAGAATGTGCTTGAAAACATAGTGTTATATCATCGGCAAATTGAATTACCCTATCCTCATGTACTGATGATGACAAAACACTGGGCCGAGAACTGATCCTAAACACAACAATATATCATATTATAAAGTAAGGACATTGTTGTTATACAAATTATTACCTACCACAAACAACCTTACTATTGATGCATTCAAACCAGTTATTATTTACAAAACAAATTAATCCATTTCATAGTTTAAACATTTCAGTTTTTTATGTAAATACCCATAAAAGTCTTCATCACCTGGTACGGTATGTAATATGCGATTCTCATAAAAGTAACACAACAAAACAAATTAATTACATCACCAATTAAAACTAACAAAAATAATTCGACCACGCAGCCGAACCGCTGACGTGAGTTGAGCAAATTTCCAGAATTAAGTTTATAGGCCTATGTTTTAGGGTTTCAACCAACAATTTGTGAAATAGGTCTATTCACGACGGTGCTGAATAGCTGCAAAATGCTTCGCACGCCATTACGCATATTGGAAGTATTTCCAATACCCAGTGCAATGCGTGCTTCGCACGCCATTCCGCATATTGGGAGTATTTTCAATATCATTGCGTGCTTCGCACGCC
>JAGFPH010002294.1:36776-49372 GCA_018207615.1 Philaenus spumarius | reverse complement strand
CCGCATATTGGGAGTATTTTCAATATCATTGCGTGCTTCGCACGCCATTCCGCAGTGCTTTCAATACACAATGCATTGTATATTCCCCAACGAACAGTTTTCCTGGCTACGGCCTTTTGTTAGTAACATTGTCAACCTGTGTTTGCCTTTACAATTTTAAGTTTAGTTGTTAGTTCGGCCCAGTAGAGAACTTCAAACACGCTTAAATTTAAATTAATCGTTTTTCTTATTCTGTAGAACCGTCTCCACCATCAACAATACTGACAATGTCTGTAGGTTCGCAATAGAAGTGAAAACACATCCTATAAGGAGAGACGGCATCCTTGAAGGACACTGTACAGCTGGATTGGAAACCAACTACCCGTCACAAAGTACACATTTAATTTTCCAAATATTCCTTTCAGGAGCCAGATATTTTTTAAAAAATCCTTAATTTCCTTAGGTGCATAGTAGTGCATTTTTGTTAAAAAATAAAAATGTCTAAATCCATTCGTTTGCTTACTGTAGGTACCAAATAGAGATTGTTACACTCCTACAAGCTAATATTTTATTCATTTTGGAACTAGAAGGTAATTTAGTAGTACGATATCTCCGTCATCTGAACCTGATTGTTGTTACCTTACGGGCAATTGCCTGTTTAATATCCGGCTATGTATTATTGGCAATACTAAATTAAATGATTGACGTTTGGTTAGGCTAGTACAGAGATATATGTAATTTGGTATTGATGGATATACCTAAACGTATAATACATATATATTCCGTTAATCCACGAACAGTTTGAAATATAGTCCTACGTATTTATATACAAAATAATTCGACCACGCAGCTGAACCGCTGACGTAAGTTGGGCAAATTTCCAAAATTAAGTTTATAGGCCTATGTTTTAGGGTTTCAACCAACAATTTGGGAAATAGGTCTATTCACGACGGTGATGAATAGCTACAAAATGGTTCGCACGCCATTCCGCATATTGGGAGTATCTTCAATATACAAAGCATTACGTGCTTCGAACGCCATTCCGCATATTGGGAGTATCTTCAATATACAAATCATTGCGTGCTTCGAACGCCATTCCGCATATTGGGAGTATCTTCAATATACAAAGCATTGCGTGCTTCGAACGCCATTCCACATATTGGGAGTATCTTCAATACACAAAGCAACGCGTGCTTTGCACGCCAACCCCTATATTGGGAGTATTTTCAATACACAATGCATTGCGTTCTTCGCACGCCATTCCGCATATTATGAGTATCTTAAACACACAAAGCATTGCGTGCTTCGCATGCCAACCCCCATATTGTGGGAGTATCTTCAATACACAATGCAAGATCGTGCTTACAATACTTTCTTCTGGTTAAATTTTGTTTAAATTCTAACAAATAGGAATGTTATTAAGTCTTTATTTATGTTATAAATATTAGTTGAATTTATGTTTTGTTCTTTTGTAATAGAAATGCACAGACTGTAAGTTGTTTTGATTTGAACATATGTTTTTAGTATTGTTACATTATATTTCGGGATATGTGGCTCTGCAACTGTATGTGTAAGAGGAGACCAATTTTATGTATTTTAATATCGTGTCTTCAGTTTAATAAAGTTGTATTGCATGTAAATATTATTTTGTTACTCTATTATAGTTAAAAGATGAGTACACAAAAATGTTTGTAAAAGACATTTATATTAAACGGTAGCAGGAACTGACACTTACTTTCTCACAAACATATTTAAATTATTAAAAAGATTCACTGTGACTTCATAATTATAGGTGGGGTAGGAGAGGTGATATTAAAGTATGAGAGGTGATATTAAAGTATGAGATTAACTAATAAATATTATTATTATCTAGAGGGAAAACTATTTAATCGATTTCAAACAAATTTGCACCAAACACCTCAATTAGGCTTGTATAGATGCACGAAAAAAGTTTTGATAAATGTTGAAAAACAACCCTCTTTTCAGCAAAACCCCCCAAAAATTAGTTATTATTATTAGCTAAACGAGAATTTTTAGAAAGATGCTGTTTTTTTATATGGTAGGGTACATTAAGATCTCCAAATAAGGCAAAAAGTGTCATCATCGTTAGAGCCGTTTTTTTATAAATATATAATAAAAGATTTTTGGGGTTTTTTTTGCCAAAAAGGGGGGTTGTTTTTAAAAAAATATCAAAACCTTTTTTCCTGCATCTATAGAGACCTAATTGACATGTTTGGTGCAAATTTGTTCGAAATCCAGAGAAGAGTTTTCTCTCTAGCTTTGTATACATACATACATACATACATACATACAGACACACATTTTGTAAAAAACACACTTTTTTTCACTCAGGGGGTCACAAAACGGATATGTCCACAAAAATCTCAACATCGATTTTTTTTGGCGATCACTATACTTTTTCTGTGCTATAGTATAGTGAGAAAGTAAAAGGAGAAGTCTATTTTCCTGTACTTTGATTTACCAATAACACACAAATCATTAAAGAAAAATGTTTTTAAACACGCTGCATTCTAGTAACTCCAAACACAGATGTTGAAAGCACGAATCTTTGACAAGGAAATCTTTGAGAACAAAGTTTGAAACTTATCTGTGAATCCACGATGTCTTTGTATAATCATCTCAGGCAAGCTGCCGTTGCCATGGTTACGTTAGTATTAATCATTTATTCTTAGAAATAGTTTGCTACAACTTTATAGAAGTCAATCCAACTGATGTTTCAACAAATACAACTAAATTTATTTTTAACAATTTGATTAAAAATAAAGTTTGTTCGCACTCAATGTTTAACGTGTAAGTAATATTGTCTGTTTTTATAAATAACAAATACTTTTCGTAGATAAATGAAGTAACTGATTCGAAAAAAAATGCGTGTTATTATCATAATACAAAATAATTTGACCACGCAGCTGAACCGCTGACGTGAGTTGTGTCAATTTACAACATTAAGTTTATAGGCCTATGTTTTAGGGTTTCAATTAACAATTTGTGAAATAGGTCTATTCACGACGGTGCCGAATAGCTGCAAAATGCTTCCACGCCATTCCTCATTTTGGGAGTATTTTCAACAGAGAGTGCATTGCGTGCTTCGCACGCCATTTTGCATCCTGGGAGTATTTTTAATACACAAAGCATTGCGTGCGAAGCACGCCATTCGGCATGTTGGGAGTATTTTCAATAACAGTACATTGCGTGCTTCGCCACTCCCCATATTGAGAGTATCTTTAATACACAAATCCACCACATGGCTTTGAACCGGGTACTTTTATGGTATTTCACGTTTTGATCGATTTTGGGGGAACCAAGCGAGCTATAAGGTCGCGTGAAAAAACAAAATGTGCAGAATAACATCTTATATTTATATTTGTGGAACAAACTCTCAAACAATCCATCGTCGTAGGAAAAATCTAAAAAATAGTTACTTCCGGTCAAAAAACGTGCTTCCGGTTGTAGGATATTTTTGGCTAGCGAGCTCGTCCGAGCGACGTAGACGACCAACATGTGTACCAAATTTGAATCAAATCGGACTTAAAATGCGGCCGCTTTAAATTTATCTTTAAATTATTGTAAAATGTATTCTGTCGAGCGATATTGCACCTTAGAGAAGTGCATATTTGTGTAATTTCCTACTGCTTTCTTGCGCTTTTAAACAGTGTGTCAATGCACCATATTTATATAAAACTAGACATACATGGCCTAACCAGAAGGGGGCGTTCCCTGTAGTGGGGGTGTCATAAAACTATGCTAAGGCGTTAACCGGTGAAGAAAATCGTTATTCAAATAGCTTAAAAATAACAATATAACTTAAACAAAATATTTAACAACTTATAGTATTTTTTATGAATTAGCTCCTATACAGAATTAATAAATACTATGTTTTGTTAACTACTAGTATTAGTTTAGTAATTCTGTGAGATTTTATGTTCAAGTTTTATTTTATCTATTGATTAATAGTTTTGTCTCTTTCCGAATTTAAACAATAAACTTATTAACCAGTTGAACTTAAATCCATAAAAACTGCTTCCTTCTTTAAACAAATCTAGCACAGTATGTTTTATCGTTCAAGCACTGCATCACTGAAGTTATCTAAAGCTTAAATCAGTTTTATAAATCGCAGTGTGAAAGCTGCCAGAGTTGGAAGCCTGAATGTTTTTCATCGTCAAAGGAAATTGGTTCGTCTGTATTGATTGCAGTAAAATAGATAATAATTTGTATTGCAACCTTTGGTGTCTTTACAGAATTTCTCGATGGTGACGAATCGCTTCCATTACTTCTAATTTGAAAAACAAATCATACCAATAAACTATAAATAAATTATCAATTTATGAGTTTAGTTAATTTATTTTCGAAATAGGTAGAAGCGAAAATCTTTCATACCTATTCAGCAAATATTAGTTTAACTCTAGTAATTTTATTCCTTTAATGTACGTAGTTAGAAGAGGTATGGACAATGGCAGAGAAGAGACCTTTAATTTTGTTGGCAAGTACAATATCATACCATATCAACACAGCAATGCAGGGCCTTTTCAACTGAATAATCGAAACTTAGTTCCACGACCAGTTCATTGTTATTTTACTCTCCGAATTATTATTTTTATAAATATTTTAATTTAGCGTCAATACAAGTTCCACTTCTCGAATTGTTCAAATTCCCCTTTACTCTACCTCCATCTTCAATAAATCCATTCCTGTTGCATATGGTGGAATTCTGCTGTTGCTCGGGTGGGTGAGGGTTCAGTCCATTCACAGTTTAAGGGTCTGTTGTAGTGGCGGCCATCTTGGATTTGTATCCCATATGTATCCCAATGTTAAATTTCGAACCATTTATTTCGTTTATTTTTTATCATAAAATTGTTTGCAAGGTCTCATTTTAAGCGCAATTACAATACGCATCCGTTTTGATTTTTATATAAATATAATGCTTTTCTTTTGTTATACAATTGATATTTTGTAAGTAAAAATTTTTAATTTTTTTCCTAACATAATACAAAATAATAATTAAAAGTAATTTGCAAGCCGGATCCGAAATTTTATAAAGGATATTTAGTTTTTTTTCAGCACTCAATTACAAAAGATGGATTTATAAAATGGTTTGAAATGAGGCAATGTCAAAGCGCTCTGCCCCAAGAAATAGCACAGAGTAAGTATTACTTATATCCTCTGTGGAAATAGCACTGTTTAGATGCGGTTATAGAGAGAAGCGCTTGCGTTTCCGGTTGCTTTCTCGTTTACTGGGGCAGACCAGTTTTTGGTTGTGCAACTGTAGAATGTATGAGTTCATTGTATTATAGTTTTTTGTAATGTTTGTTTTTTCATGTTGTATAAAATAACTATTTCTGGTATTTTGCATTCTTTGAAGTGACTAAAGTTAGTGGTTATTTTTTGTTTTATTATTAGAATATAAATCTCATTTTAAGTTTTATTTTATTATTTTTTTCTTTGCTGTTGAGTTGCTCATATTGTATTCTTATTAACACAATTCATTTATAAAACTTCAATTTTAAAACGATGATTACATATACATATGTAAATATACATTTTAGAACAAATCTTTAAATACGAAAATTAAGTTTCAATAATTTCCTTTCCAACGGGTGTTGTTTTATTGCGATTAGATGATGTTTAGTGTGTGAAATATACAATACAAAGTAGAGTTGTCAATTGAGTAGTGTGAGACCTAGGCCAAACGCTAAACACGTGTAGGGTTAAATGAAAATAACGATCAGTATCTGATTTTAAAGTAACGTAGTTAAAAATTGTTGAAATTAAAGGGATAGGCAGCGTAACGTTTCAAAGTCAGTTTAGATGATTGTTATGTTTTATAAAACTTAACTTCACAATACTAGTATTAACTTATATTGTCTACTAGCTGACACGTACGGCGTTGCCCGTGGTGGTTAGTATTTTCAGTCTTTTTAACGTAATTGTAATCTTTTGAAGTGTTCAGTTAGTGAGTGGTATTTGGCTTTTATATATATAAATCTTAAATAATAAAAGCACTATTGTCATAATAATAAAAGATCTGAAATTATGATTTTAGTAACTTTGATCCCCCCAAACCCCTCCTAAAATTTCGAAATTTTTCATACCCTTTCTTAGAGAGCGCCTAAGGCCCTAGAGGAAGCTACATACCAAATTTCATTCCAATCCGTTCGGGCGTAATTTGAGGATGATCAAAACGCATTGAAAACGCAGGGAAAAATGCAAAAACGCCTATTTCTGGCGTAATTTTGGGAGAATCTCAAACATTTTTTAACAGACTACTTTTAGGCCTTAAACGAACCTAAGTACCAAATTTCAACATTTTCTGCCAATTAGTTCTCGAAAAAGCTGAGAAAACGCAAATAATCGCTAGAAAAACGCGAATATTGGGCGTATCTTTGGGATGTTTTCAAAATCCGTTCTTAGTGCGCGTCTAAAGGTCCAACTGAACATGCATGACAAATTTGAACTCATTTGGTTCAGTAGAATTTTAGTTCTGCTGATGAATGAATGAGTGCCATTTCGCTTTTATATAGATAGATTACATAATACAGTATGTAGTATGTATGTAGTATATTATAAATTATCATCTATTTAAATATATAATAAATACATTTTTATTTAAATCGCGGTTTAAGTCATTTGGGTGTATAAATAAACACATATTTATAACGAACTAGCTGACCCGTACGGCGTTGAACGTGGTGGTTGGTATGTTCAGTCTTTTTAACGTAATTGTATTCTTTTTAAGTTTTCAGTCAGTGAGTGGTATTTAGCTTTTATATATAGATCTTAAATAATAAAAGCACTATTGTCATAATAATAAAAGATCTGAAATTATGATTTTAGTAACTTTGATCCCCCCAAACCCCTCCTAAAATTTCGAAATTTTTCATACACTTTCTTAGTGAGCACCTATGGCCCTAGAGGAAGCTACACGCCAAATTTCATTCCAATCCGTTCGGTAGTTTTGAAGAAATCGGTTTTTAATAACTTTGATCCCCCCAAACCCCCCATAAAATTTCGAATTTTTCAAACCCTTTCTTAGTAAGCACCTATGGCCCTAAAGGAAGCTACATACCAAATTTCATTTCAATTCGTTCAGTAGTTTTTGAGAAATCGTGATGAGTGAGTCAGTGAGTGAGTAAGTGGTATTTCGCTTTTATGTATATAGATTACTGCCATTTAATGTATGTTTATTTGACTAAAATTGGGTTAAAATTTTACTATGTCACCAACGAAATAAGCACTGAACTCATTTACATCCAAGTACCCTGTCACCTTAGAGGAATGTAAAAATACAATATATTCAACGATTTTTGTTAGTAGTTTACCAAAACACACTAACCTTTCCCGTATTCTAAAAACGGATTACTGTAATAACATCAGCTCTATTCAAATACATAAATGCAATTAATTCTATTTTGTAAGAAGTATTACAAGTTGGATGTGTAAATGAAACATAACTCAGTAGAAACTAAGGTTGACATTTAGACATGAAATTAAATACTGTGGGAAACTCCAAGGTAATTAAACACACATGAATTATGGATTAATAAATTGTTTGTTAAATGTTTGATAAAATAAAGAAGCGAGTAAAACCACATTCTCTACAAGTCATGCTGTATTTAACACACAAGTTATTGCAAATATTCTGATAAATCATACCATAAAGCATGTTTAAAGTAGGTGAACTGAAAGAATGGATTATATATTTTCTGGAAGTAATGAACTGCTGCTTAATGTTTTTCACGGGTCATTAATATCACAGCAGTTATGCATTTGCATAATGTGATAATATATTTTAAAGTTGGCTAAAACTATTGTATAACTAAATCCTATGTTATATGTAATCCATTCCATGTATTTATATGTAATTCATTTCATTGTTACTTTAAACTATTCATGTTCCAATGAGCTGGTTGTTAAATTTAGTTCTTTTATTAAATTCTACATATTATGAATACATTGTGACAATTACGTACTGGTATTGTTAAAATTGATATAAAGCCAAGTCATTTTGTTAGTATGAATTTAATTTCCTCTTTAAAAAAAGTTTATTTAAAGTATTAATTTAGACTTATCACAATTTAACGCTCTTAAAAAGATACAATTTAAATATAATTCAAGGTGTAATTTTTTGATTACGCATTGAATTACTCAACGACCAACTTGCTAGCCTTTGTATCAATAATAATCGAAAGTAATAATCCTTTCACTAGTTACATCAATTTATGTTTTAAAACATATAGTACAAAATATTTAAAACCCTAATAAAGTCAAACAGATATAGCCCTTCATTTGTGAAAATTTGTTACACGAAATCTTTGACTATACAGGGTGAACTAAAAGTCTGGAGACGGCTTAATATCTCAAAATGTACGAGTCTTATGAGATAGAAATAAAAGGAGTTATTCACAACCATAAAAGAACCACTTTTTGGTGAGTTTGAAATTTTTGTCCGACATCTTGGAATGAACTTCATTTTTCTAAATGAGAAGGTGGTCATGTGATACATCATTTCGATGTTGAATTTCAAGGGAAAACCAACGGTGAAATTTCCACAACCATATCTTTAACCGATTAAAAATGGCGGCCAAAAACAACAAAATCGTGTTTCAGTTTTTGCCCCATTTTGCTGTACTATTTTTTTTTTTTTAGTATTAATTATTCTTCTTTTCGGATTCAGAATTAAATAATCTTTTAAACGACATGCCACACAACAATATTTTTGAGTATTTAAAAATGTTGGGTCACAGCCATTTTGATTTTTTCAAAATTGATTTATAGTGGTTAAACCAAATACAGTTGTGTGGCATATCGCTTGAAAGTTTATTTAATTCTTATTTAAAAAAAATAATAATTAATATATTTTTTTAAATAGTACAGCAAAATGGGGCAAAATCGGAAAACACAATTTTGGTGATTTGGGCCGCCATTTTTTATCGGTTAAAGGTATGGATGTGCAAATTTCACCGTTGGTGATACATCGAAATAATGTATCACATGACCACCTTCCCATTTAAGAAAATGAAATTCATTTGAAGATGTCGGACAAAAATTTCAAACTCACCAAAAAGTGGTTCTTTTATGGTTGTGAATAACTGCTTTTATTTCTATTGCATAAGACTCGTACATTTTGAGATATTAAGCTGTCTCCAGACTTTTAGTTCACCCTGTATAATATTAATTTATTAATAACATATTATAAAAAATAATAATGTTATATTATTTGTTGCATATAAAACAACACGAGTGAAATGTTAGTTTTAACCTTCAAAGGGATGCTTTCATTCATTTATTTGATTTCGCTTTTTATTTTCGGAAAGGCACCAAATGTTTTTAAACATATTAAGATGGCCAATACTATAAAACGTCCGTTGGGCTATGAATATGATATTCGTAAAAAATATTCTAAAAATATGTAAGCATCGCACTTCAACATTCGTGCAAATTCTTTTCTAGATAAATTTTTATGGTCAACTCAAATACTTAACGGCGTGGGATCGGCTTTATATTGGTTGATAAACTGAAACTTAAAATAAACAAACAAAGAGACAGAAGTGTATCATAAGAAGTCAGATTTAGTCAGATATAACATTTTCAAAAATTAAATCACACGGATGTTTATAGCTCGAAGGATATATTTTAAATTGTATTACTATTGCATATGTGAGAGTAGAATAACATATGTATGCAACAAAACATAATTACAAGTACTCAGTATTTAAGAAATTAAATAATTCGACCACGCAGCTGAACCGCTGACGTGAGTTGAGCAAATCTAGAAAATTAAGTTTATAGACCTATGATTTAGGGTCTCAACCAACAATTTGGGAAATGGGTCTACTCACGACGGTGCTGAATAGTTGCAAAATGGTTCGCAAGCCATTCCGCATATCGGAAGTATTTTAAATACACAAAGCATTGTGTGCTTCGCACGCCAACCCCCGTTCTTTGAGTATCTTCAATACACAATGCATAGCGTGCTTTCCACGCCAACCTCCGTCTTAGGAGTATATTCACTATACAAAACATTGCGTGCTTCGCACGCCAACCCCACGGTAGAATCCACCATATGGTTTTGAACCGGGTACTTCTATGGTATTTTACGTTTTGATCGATTTTGGGGGAACCAAGCGAGGTATAAGGTCGCGCAAAAAAAAAACAAAATGTGCAGAATAACATCCTACATTTATATTTGTAGAAAAACTGAAAAAACAAATTCATTCTCGTAGGAAAAATCTCAAAAATAATTACTTCTGGTCATAAAACGTGCTTCCGATTGTTGGATTTTTTTGGCTAACGAACTGGTCCGAGCGACGTAGACAACCAACAAGTGTATCAAATTTGAACCAAATCGGACTTAAAATGCGACAGCTAGAGTGCGAACACATATATACATAATAAATACATATATATATGATTGTTAATGACACCCAAAAGTGTTTTGGGGGTCATGATCGGTGCTCATTTGTTACTCCCGACCTTGTGTCTTACCATAAGGGCCACTGCAATAGCTCATTTTTTCCTATGGAAATTCGCTAGTAAATTTAAGCATTCTGGAGTTATTGTTTGTAACAATCTCATAAGGCATAAATAACCAATAGCTTCAGCGCCTTCTTGAGTAAGCAATTTCCCCAAGTACAAGTAATTGGTTAAAAGCCTAAAACATATAAACTTAACTTTCGAAATTCGTTAAACTCACGGCAGCGATTCAGCTGCTTGATGGAATTATTTAACTTCGAATTTACAATTTAATTTAATCGAATGTAAATTAACGTAATAGTATTTTGGTAAAAATGACTTTATAAAACAATCTACCTGACAAATAAAGTCTAATGAAAGCTTCAAATTGTGCAACTGCCAGGATTTTGAAATTTATTTATCTCATTTACATTAAATAACAAAGCTTGTATCTTAATTATCGCCTTGACTTATAAATCAAGAATTTTATTACATGCTACATTTTATAATAATATGCAAACTACAAATTGCAAATAACATCGAACAATACACACATCCACCTTATAATAAATTCCTTTATCTAGAGTTTCATCTTCAGAAAGCGCGACTACTGTTGCTTTAAGTGTGTAATATGTCTTGGAAATTTATTGAAATTTTGTGCATTTATGAAGCAAGAAGTTTTCTGTTATCACGTTATGCTATAAATCTTCCACGTCTAAAACACAATTTATATAATTAATGACAATCTCTACTAGAAATGCGATTATTTTGTTTTTATTTATTACTTGTTACAAAATATATTTAGCATTTCATCAGAAATCCTCATACCATTCACATAAAATTAAAAAACAATCATTACTGTTGGATATTGTTAACTTTGAGACTTAATAAACGAAATGAAATTAAGGCAAACATTGTGTAATTATGTGTGTTTAAAGAACTGAATAAAAACTCGTATTGAATAAACATGTGTTTGAATAAAATAGTACAAACTGTAAATCAGGATAATTATTTTGGAAATAAACGAAATTAAATTTTACAGAAATTACGTAGAAGAAGGAAATTTGTGTGAGTTATACAACAGTGTAACTATCTTCAAAAATATGTAATTTTTGCGCTTCAATTTTTAGGCAGGTCCAAACGAATATTAAAACAGGTTTCATACAACAAAATATGAAGTCTATACTAATATTATAAAGAGGTAAAATTTGTTAGTTTTTATGTAGGGGGTAATCTCTGGAACTACTGAACCGATTGAAAAAATATGTTTACTAATAAAAAGCTACACTATCCTTGAGCAGCATAGGTTAGAATTAATTTTGATAAAAACATTTTTTATTTCTATATTTTTAAATTTAGTTGGAAAAAATTCTTTGGTTATGCCTAGACTGATGAACAGACACATGTATTTACATTCATTACTATAGCAACCGATAGAATAAAATAGCAAATAAACAGCTGTTTGCTCTATTATTTCCATTAACAGCTGATTTAAAACTTTAAAGCAATTATTTGTGTTTGTAACTTTTAAGTTAGGTTTTTATTAAAGTGTAGACCTGAGCCTTGCTGGTTCTTTTAGTTATAGTTTTACTATAAGTTAGATAATCATGTTAAGTTTTATTATAACTTATGTTATACAATATACGAAATAATTAGATTTGAACATTTAACATTATTTACCATATTAGCTTTAAGGGTTATTATTAATCCTACACCTTTATTATAAAGAAAACATAACATGATTGTGTGAATAGAAGGTTCCAACGGGTTGGCGTGCGAAGCACGCAAGGGTTTCTCCTAGTATAATATAAAATAGCAACCTGTAGACTAAACCTAAACTTTTAAAATACAACACAAATATCTACGATAGATAAAATAATAAATTTCTTTCTAAATGTGAATTAATACTTTATTTTGATCTAAGAACAGAATGTAATCCAGGATGTCTGGGTATATTTAAGTTGCACCCTTTTTTATACAAATTAATATATTCTATAAAATAAATAACTAATGAGCTTTACTTGTGAGAAAGTAACTTAGATAAAATAAAACCTGAACACAAAATCTCAAAATAAATACGTTTACTAACCTCAAACGCGTTTCAACGACAATGTCGCCATCCTCAGTGATGCACGGGCTACAGTAACCAA